>WEKY01036057.1:0-28553 GCA_013390045.1 Picathartes gymnocephalus
CAGTGCATGAAGGTTAGATAAACCTTTACAAAGATGTGTCCACTGAAAACTTCTACACTATGCGTGGATTTCCTTGAGCCCCCACAAATTTTAGAGGGAAGGGCTGACAGAAAGCCATGTCTCCAAATCCTTCCTCCCAGTTTCATTTTGGTCACAAACGAGCATCTCAGAAACCATACCACAGGCCATCAGCCTGGGACATTCCCAGCTATCACGAGCTCTAACAGTTCTGTCCAGGAGGGATCCTTCCTGCCTGTTTCCCAGTAGCTGGAGAAAAAACACCAAAACCTTTTCAAGTTAATAAAAAAAGTATTGTGTATAACAAAGGCAGGCTTTGTCTGCTTTGCTTTATCAGCCCTCTAACTAAACAGCAGCCTGAAGAACACGTAAGAAAAGCACTGCTGCCTTGGCGGCTGCCTTATCATTTCAAAAAATGACTTGTCTGTTGGGATGATAGTTAGATTTGGGCTTTGGGGACAGCACTGAATCTCTCTGTGCCTGGTGAGAGAGCAGCTACATGGAGCAAGCAAATCATCTTTAATTTTGTACCAGTTGAGAAGCATTTTTTTCCTCGACTTCAGCAAGATGACAGTGGCATGATGGCTGATTTTATTTCAATCAGAGCAGCATATGATTACCACCTAATTAGAATGTAGAAATAGAAAGGAGATCATTTTTTAACCTACCCAAGAGAACAGTGCTGTGGGAGGGGAGGAGATTATGTTAATCAAGTGATACTGGCATATCGGAGCGACCAAAATAGCCGGATGAATTTTTATCGGCACTCTTACTGTCCTTGAGGATCTGTCAGTGGCTTCAATTGAAACCTGTATTTTCAGAGCTTTATTTCTGAGTAATAAAAATTCTTTAAAATAAATACATGTCACCACAGGCCCAAACCAAAAGATATCAACTTAGGCATAAATACATATATTTCTGTAAAAATTTCATGTGGTTTTGTTGACAACTGTAAAACTGTAAACCTGAAAACTAACAAATCAAAAGTCATGCTGTCTTAAGGGGAGTTGTTTGCATTAATATACATGTTTGGGGTTTTTTTTTTTAACCTGCTTTCATTAATTAAATATAGTCAGCTAGCTACTCCACTCCTTTCTGGAATATATGTTGAAAGTTAATTGCTCTGCCCTAGGGGAATCTAACTGAGGCTACATTAAATTGAACCGCATAAGGCAACATTTTCCAAGACGTGCTGTCTCCATCTGCATCCTTCTGCAGAGATAAAGACTAGACCTCATCTTGAGGTGCCACTTTGTTTAATTGTCTCTGAAGAATGAAGAGCCAGAACTAGACTGCTGAGACCACCAAAAGGAGGGAGTTAGAGAAATTAAAATCAAAATAAAATTAAGAGTGAAATGAACTTTCCGCAAGCCTGCTTTGTGCAAGAGAGTGGTGGCAGCTCCCTCTGCTCTGCCCTCCTAGGCAGTAGCTGGCCATCACAACATCTCTCTCCAAACTTGTACCCAGGACCATTTTAGGTGTGTGAGATATCCTGCCTGTAGCTATCTTAGTAGTGGAAAACACCCCCACCAATCGTATTTGGATGGAGTGCAGTGCCAAAAGAAGCACAGGTTCAGGGCACCCCTCTTGGAGCGTGCCTAACTGGACAAACAGGGGTTTCCTCATCAACATTTTTCTCAGAAGGAGTATAGCAAGTGTGATCCTGACCACCTCCCTGCCCCCACTAAAACAGAATTCCACTAATTTCACCTGGACCAAGATTTGGCTCATCCTGCTCTGCTGGAAATGCTTACCTTCCTTTTTGGCTGTGGGATGATACATAACTACCTGCTAAAAGACAGGGACCTAAATCCCATGTACTTCAGGCAAAATAAGAAAAAAGTCTCTCTGCAGCAATGAGTCTAATGAAAAGGAAACGAGAATGTGTTGATTTATTTCCCATTTATGTGCTTTTAATTTGCATCAGTTATTTCAACGGCACATACATTGCCATTGCACTTTCCCAGTTGTTGTTCTACCGGGGTGTGTAACAAATGTTGTGAGATATTGTGCAAGAGAAAGAACAATACTTTGAACTAAATGTGCTGTTAAATTAAAGTCTTTTACTGAGCAGTGAAAAAGTCCTGAGGCTTTTTCATGTCAGTGTATTGTATGGTGAGGCATACATTGAAATCTTTTTATTTTTCACCCTTTTGAGAAACATAGCAAAGTAGATAATTTCTATCATTGCAAACATTCCTAGATATCTGCCACAAAAAACCAAAGATAACCCTCTCCCTACCAGCCCCAATAATGTAGGGGGTCCAGTATTTGAAGCTGTCACAATGTTTTTGAGATAACCATTACAGGAAATCAGGTGGCAATACCTCAAACCTTGCCAAATTGTCCCAGAAAGAAACATTCTGATCCGTTCAAAGAACTTAATGTGCATTTTAAAATGAATCCCAGGGCGTCATTTCCTAAAGAGTGGACTCCAATTCTATTTTGTGCTCTGAAGAATTCTATTAAACCTCTAGAGCACTTTGTGAAATGTGAAAGCACAGTTTGCTAAGGAGATAGCCTAGGTGGTCTGCAGTAAATTAACCACTACTGCTGACTGAGGCCATACCAGGGAGTTTGCTCCAAGGGATTTCTACACTTACAGCATAACAGCATTTACCAGCTTCCAAACTAGATTTGCCCTCTGGCTGCAAGTCAGCAGACCTTGATGTAAAGCATGGCCAGAGATTAGTTTGACCAAGGGCTTCATTTCAAGAGCGGAACCGTGCTGCTGTTACACACGACTGAGTCCAAACCACTGCTTACAATGGGGTTGTTTTCCCCAGCCAACTTCATGTAGTTGACTTTTAGGCTGCTGGACTATGGTGGCTCTGTGTTGAGTAAACTACAATAAAAATATCTCTCTGTTGCTTTGTAACAATTAACCTCAGAAAGGAGTTAACGCCATTTGCATGGTAATGAGACATTCATCTAAGTGACATCGGAGTTAAGCATGCTAATAAGTTTTTATACAAACACCTGAGGGGTCAAGCACAACCATAGGCTTGGATAAGAAAACCTTTTATTAAATGCAAATCGCTTGTCTTTTAAATACTATGACAGAGAAACTCTCAGGACTCTAACACAGCTTGCAGGAGTCATTCAAGTTACATTTTCAGGCCCCTGGGCTGACTCAGGAATATAGCAACTGATTTATTTATATTTGGAGTTAATATCAATATCTAAAAAATCTTCGATATAGCATCAAAGGAAAGAAGTACTACAGGAAGGTAGAGAGGGGAAAACAAGAATATTGCCTTATCTTTCCCAAATTTGTCACAGATTCCTGGGTTGCTGCAAGGCAGAGGAGACACGGCTGCTGTAGAGCGCAACAAAAGACTTGGAAAATTGTCAGCTTTCCATCTTACTCACCTACCTGCTTTTGCCAGTTGTATTGCTACAGAGGCAGATTCCCTAGTGAGCACTAAAACTTCTTGAATTCAATCAGTCAATCCACATTCTACAATCAACGAGTTTGAGACCTTAGTGAGTGGTTAGGTCCAAGGGCATAACTGGATGCCAGACACCTCTGGGACTAAAGGAGCAGAACCTTCTCCTAGGTAAGGCAGATTGCAGAACAGAGGTTGAGGGAAAGAAGCCGACTTTGATTAATTTAACTCTGGCAGAGCCAAGTGGAGGAGGCCTCTCTTGTTCAGGAGAGGCTGTTAGCTGGACACACCAACACATCCTGACAGCACAGGCAGTACCAGGGCAGCAGGTTTGCTAAGGGGTAACAGGGGTGAGATGCAGACAGCGCTATGAAAAGCTGCCCTCGTGCCAGATCGTAAGAGGTTTTGCTCCCAGACTAGAAAATGTGAATTTAAATACCCAGTGGGTGTAGTGGGAACTGATCTGTCTTTAAGACACAACTTTGTAGAAAGGACTACATCATAAGGCTGTGTGCAATAAGAAGAGACTGTATTAAAGCACAGCAAGTCCTTTTCATTCCATTGCTGTATGATGAGCTGCTTTGGGGAAAGGCATGGGTAATATTATATGGGTATAATAGTATTATTCAAAGCACAAAATCTAATCCAAGGGAGTAAAAGTACACATCCCTGGAAGTGCTCAGGGCCAGGATGGATGGGGTCCTGAGCAGACTGGTCTAGTGGGCAGCATGCCTGCCCATAGCAGGGGTTGGAAATAGATGTACTTTAAGGTCCCTTGCAATGCAAAACATTCCGTGATTCCATAACAGTATAAAATTGATCAGATTGACACCTGGCACAGAGTTACAATAGTTCTTTTAAACCAGATAAATATGTTCACCTTGCTTTATGCATTAAATAACAGCAACCCAGTAATGGTATGCTTCCCAAAGATCCCTTTTACTGCTTAAGTTACTGCTGTCTTCAATAAAATTAAGAATCTTTATTTTGCTGCTGTCCTACTTATGACATGTGAAACATGCTAGTATGCCACAGTCTAAAACTTAACCCAGTGGATTGTGGAAAAACCTTAGGAAGAAGGCAAGCCTCATGTGAGAAAGTACATAGCTGTAGATAACCAAACCTCAAAATGTTATCTTCACGGAAACCTAATACTCCACTTCCTTCCAAAATCAACAAAAACTCTGGGGGAACAGCTCTGAATCATCATAATCAGTAATATGTAATAACTGCACCATCCATATGTCTTCAAAAGCATTAAACATCATGAGACCTCAGCTTGGTGAGGCTGGGATTCAGGATGTTGGGAAAACAACATTCAAGACAACAACTATGAGCTGTAATAGTCCAAAGTGAAAAACAGCTGTGCTGTGACATTACTGGGATTACTTCAAACAATTGCTTTGTAGTTAGGACAGCCTGGGCTCCTTTCACTGTCCAAACATTATAAACTACAGCTACTTATTTAAAAGTAATTCTGTTTCAATTGCAGTTTGTGAAGAGCAAGGCAGGAGGTGTATATGCAACGCAGACTCAGCTTTTGAGGAAGAAAAGTTTATTTCTGGAGCAAAAACCCAAAACCAAACCTTTCGGCCTATTTTTTAAATTATGTGGTAAAAATTAAGCTAGGAGAAATTATAAGATGGTTAAGCACCACAAACATATTGGTTTTAGCCTCATACGTCAAGGTTAAAATTACAAACAGACAAGATCCCAAAAATATAAGCTTAGGGCTAAGCTGAGGAGATTTAGACCCTAATAGTGTTAATGAAGCCTGTCCATCCAAAACTCCTGCTTCACTGCTCAGATTTGTAGCTGTGGGAAGCAGCTGGGACAGCAGCAAAAGCCACAGCACCCAACTCCTGAGCCCTAAAAGAATCCGTGTCCAAACAGGTATGCACTCCTCAGCACCCTTCCAGGTTTGAAAACCTCAACTGTACCCCTCAAATCTCAACGTATCACTTCCTTTCAATCTAAATTTGGCAAAAAACCAAAACCAAACTACATAAACCCACTAAATTAATACCCTGGCATATCAGACTCTTGGGGAAAAATAGGCTCCCTGAATATATTGCTAGAGGAAGAATACTACTAATTATGTTCCTGTATGCAGTGCTTATCCACCGGAGGCTGTGTTCAATGTTTTCAGACAAAATATCAAACAACTTTAACTGTCTGAAATCTGCTGGCTATCGTTGTAAGGAAACAGGCAGATTGTCAGTTTAAGACATCATTATTTTATTTGTTTTGCCACTTCTTTGCTGCACTTCTCCAAGCACACACTAGGAACACAGAAAGACAAACACTAGAAAGGGGAGAGATGCAGATCATTCTGTTAAAAGCATTTTTTGTATTGTACAAATAATCACTATTATGTTGCCACTGGAAGATGACCAGTACTATTAAAAATCCACATATTTAGTGAGTATTTCTGGGAAAATGAACAATTAAGAGTAAGCAAACCAAAAAACTTAAGAAAACAGAAAATAGGATTCCACAGCTCTTTACTGTAAAGTGACCTCTGGAACACCATTGACCTTTGGTGGCCCTTTCCACTGACAACTGGTATAGACATTTCCTTTCCAAGAATCTCCTCATTATTATCCAAAAACCCTGACACTCAGAAACACCTTAGGAAGAAAACAGTCTTCTGCCTTGCCAGGAAAGATTACGATGCACAGGAAATGCACAGTGTGGTTTCAAACAAAGGCATTTCCTTTGAACTCTAGTATAGCTTTTGGATGTAAAAATCTTTCCCTGTTTGTATTGTCCTGACCTGACTTCACTGGTCTTAAGACTAAATGATAAAAGGCTTCAAGGCTCAAGTCTATGTTTACTCTTTTCACAGCTGTGAAGTCAAAGACCATAACCTTAAACAGAAATTTGAAAAAAAAAATCAAATTATTCCATACCTCATTGTGATTCTTGGTTAACCATTCCTTAATAGTGTTAAGGGCAATGACAGCAGCAGGCTCATTTGGAAAACCTAAAAAGATAAGAAATGAGAGATAAATAAAAGGCATATATTTCTTTTATATAAAAAACCAAAAATCTGGGCTTTTCTTCTTCCTATTTTGGAATTACAGTTGGTCAGCTCCCTTCTTCATAGATTTGTATAAAGGTTTTAGGTAACATCTGTTATATTTTTCCGCAGCTAAATAAATTGAAAATAGGCCCAACAACGCTTTAATGGATTTTTTTTTTTACTTGACTCTAGTTAAGAAAGATCCACTGCTCAAGAGAAGAAGAAACAATAGAGAGCTATACATGTGTCATACCAGGCAGGCAACCATTGAACACACACATCACAGTAACAAATCCTAGGCTTGCATTTCATGGCAGCAAGAAAAATTCAAACATTTCTTAAGGCATAAGGCTTTCTTTCTTTAATCCATCTGTCAGCAAAACTATACCACGCTATGACCACAATGTCATAGGCCTTATAAAGAGAGAAATGTTTGAGTTGGAAATCTCTCAATTTATGACCTAAATCATAACAAACAACTTCGGAAATTAAAGAATTCATTAAGCATAAGCACATGAACTTAAGGCCTTATGTTGCATGACACATTAACAACAGTAATTCCCACCAGCACTAAACAGTATCAAAAATCTTTCCAGGGATATAGACTTTTTGCTTTGATGGTTTCCACCTATCAAATCCAAGGATGCTTTCATTACTTAGGCACCTTGGTTTAATTTTCCTTTAAATTCCTGACCTGGGGGGTGAGCCCGGGAAGTCTCCTCAAGTGAGACCCACGAGGGCTGCAGCTGGACTGGGCGAGTGCCACGGGAGGTCTCCAGTGGTCCAGTGACCCAGGCAAAACCAGTTTATTGTCCTGATGGGGTGAGCCACAGAAGGGACCCTGGCTCAGGGGAGTGTGACTTTTTTTAAGGGTCCGGAAATAAGGGAGGAACGTAAGACAGAGCCAGTGGTAAGGGAGGAAAGGTGGGGTTTCAGAAGGATTGACATTGTAAGGATTCAGGGATGTTGTAATTCCATTGTCCATGTTACAATTCCACTGTAATTGGAACAGGGGGAGGAGAGATTACAACATCGAGGGCCAGTGGGTAACAAAACTAACAGCTAACATTCTGGAGAGCAAGGCAGGGCTTAGGGTGGCTGACAAGGGAGAGAGAGAGAGAAAAGGTACAGCAAAAACTGGGAGGGGAAAACTGTCACTTAAAAAAGGAACAAACCAAACAACTCATAAACCAAGGGGGAAAGCAGAACATACCAAATGAACAAATGTAACATCTAAAGCCTACTGCAACATGGGGGCAGCAAACAATTTCTCTGAAGATGTAAAAATAAAACCCCGTAAGCTATATGAATCGCCCTCAGTAGGTCAGATTAACAGAACAGGCTTCCAAGTGGTGGAGCTGCAGGCACAGTGGACAAGCAAGCAACAGGGCTGGAAAGAGTCATGAAATCTGGCACACAGCTGTGTGGATACAGCCTTTCTTATATCATACATCACCCTTGCACCATAGACTGAAACACAGATACTGCAAAAATCTACAAATTTTCAGCTTTTTTTATTTATATCTTCTTTAACCCTTTTCCAGAACTTGTGCAGTGCAACATTAGATTAAAAACCGATGCAAACCAAAATCCCTCCACTGAGTCACATTCCCAAAACATCGCTCCCTGTAAATTAACTCTGCAAAGATTTGCTCCAGCAGCATATGTACTGTTTTGAATGACAGATGACAACCATTCATCAAGAAAAGCAAGTAAAATAGTTAATTTCGGATAATACCAATATTTAGCTTGTGCTTCCTTTGAATACATTTCTCAGTGAAGCAGATTTTTACACTTAAAAAAATATACTTACCAAGTCCAACATAAAAAACTAGCTTAGACCCTACAAATGTTACTGTGGATACTTCTAGTGCTGCTGGGAAAATAAATTCTTGTAACATTTAATAATGCTGCTGATACCATCGAGGCATATGTTTCATGACACCAACTAATGACCACTAAGGAAACCCAAAGCAGGGACTTCCAACAGCTTCATTTTAATAATATAAAATAACAGCGCTCTAAGCAGACCATCTGCTCAAATTATTAATATCCTAGCTAACAAACTGGGACTTTTTCACACAGAAATTCCATATCCTGAGTGTGGTAGCTCTGCCTGAACATAAAATGAACACCATGCAGAGGGACAAATGTCTATTTCAGACAACTAATATACTATTGTTTATGCACTGAATGGTTTATTTTCAGAACAAGTCTCCCTCCAGCAAGATTAACTTTTCAGGCTTGTTTTTCACTCCCTTGCAGCAGGGTAGTTGGCCAAAATGGTGATAAAGCACTGGGGATTGTATAGGATCTCTCCATAAATTGTACACTGTTTGGAAACTGCTGCTGTACTAACCAGTTTTGAATAGAACCTTATCTAGAAAACTTGTGTTCAATTGCTATTAAGTCACCACAATGTATAGGAAACAGTTCAGCAACCTTAATAAACGGCCTTGAATTCTGTGTATGATTTCACAAAATATGCTGAAATCCATCGGAGCCCTTTATGATCAGCTACCCCCCCCAAAAAGAATCATCTAATTAGCATTTTACATACATTTCTTGTAATTTTATGGAAAGGATTATCTTACTGGCTATATGCAGAAGCAGGATGGAATTAGCCTCCTGTCGCAAACCCTGCACCAGCACAAAAGCCCCTGTGTCTCTGACTCTCAAACAGAAAAACATTTTTGTTCATAGGGCTGGGTTAAAGGAAGATAAAGCAAGACGGGGTCTTTTAAAACATGCTCTTTTTTTGCATTCTTTAAATCTCTAACCTACATTTGCCTGCCATAGCATTTCTGGTCGGCTCCCATCTGCACCCCCTTTCCCACTTTCAGCGAGAAAGCAATCTCAGGAAGCACGTGGGAATCAAATTACTTGAGAGAAATGAGCTCGAGGAGCCTCACAGTTAACTGACTGCTGGAGCAGCAGCTCAGGCAATTCTGGCTAAAGGCTCAATTTCACAAAAGATAAAACAGGTAAAGTAATGAGTGACACTGGGCCATGTTACTGCAGTGAGTGCTCCTCCAGCATACTGAAAAGGACGAGGGCACAAAAAAGCACACGTTGGCCGCGAGGTACAGGACTTCACTGTGCTTATCTGCCTGGAGGAAAAGGGAAGGCAGGCAGGTTCTGTGTCAGGGACAGGTGCGTGGCCAAGTGTGCCTACCCACACACCCAGAGGTATCCGACCTGCACTGAGCTTTCCGCATCCTCCGCTGCCACAGTGAACACCTCGCCAACACACCCGCAAAACCAGTGCAGGCTGTGGCTGGTTCCTGAAGAGCTGTGAGAACTTCAGCAAGCGAGAATTTTACTCCCACCATCTGCATTTTGCAGTGCCAACTGATTGTATCTGACCACGCCAGGATCCCAGCTCCTCAAGTGCAGCAAAATCCTGGATGCGAGCAGCCACTCCTCTGGTGCCCCTCTGACTTCAGCTCTTTCCAGCACAGCTTTCATCACGGCAGCTGGTGACACAGTGGGTGGAAGCCTCCTAAGCCAGCAGGAACGAGGGCGTGCGCCCTGCTGCCACCACACCAAGTACACCTCATCTGAAACTCTGCTGCTTCTGGTGTGTCTTTGCACAGACGCTGCCCACAGGCACAGCCTAGGAAAGCTTTGAGAGGTCTTCCAACTTAGAAGCTTCTGCAATTCTTTCCGGGGCTTCGTCACCTTATTCCTGGAAATTGTAACCCTGAACTGCAAAAGGGCTGGCAAAGCAAGCTTTAGGCTGTGTGAGTCCTGGCAAGCATCATGGCCATAATTTTCCTGCAAAGGCATGAGAAGACGCGGCAGAATTATTTTGATGTATCTGATATGAAATAAATGTGCTGTTTTAGAGGAGAAGAGTGTGGAGGAGAACTAAGATAGTAGCTAGAGATACACACTGGCGTTCCCATTATATTTTGTATTTATTCCCTGGAGCACAGCTGGTAAGAACGTAAGTCTCCCTGTTTCATCAAAGTGCAGAAAATATGCAATGAATTCCCTGTTGTTAAGACACTCTTGTGCACACGCTCAGTCTTTTGTGCTTGGGGGATTCAGTGGAGAAACATTTACTCCATTGTGAATGTTTGTTACTCTTTGCCTAATTTATATGTGCAGTACCAGAAAAATGTACACCAGTAGTCCACAGAACCATAGGCTATTCTGAGTTGAAAGGTACCCACAAGGATCATAGAGTCCAACTCCTGGCCCTGCACAATGTTCCTTGAAAGGCACAACAGTGCAACAAGGATTTTGTGACACAAAACTTACAGAAATCTGTTTCAGGGACTCCCAAACTGTGTGGAGATGCTGGTAGCTTTATCTGCCTCTTTTACTGTGCTTGATCCAATCTTGCAAAAAATGTCTAAGTTACAATCAGGTAATGCCACCTCCCCGTGAAAAGCCCATTAACAAAACACAGGTATTAAGTTATCAAACTTTAATATGATCTATCTGAGGATTAAGGTAACAGATTGTAATGGGAGGGCTATAATACTAACAAGCAAATGTCAATCCAGAAAATCACTTCAGTAGCTCTAGGGATAAGTGCTATAATTTGTCAGTTTAACTGAGATGCCCAATGTTTTCTGTAAATCAACTCATCCTGCTAAAAAAAGGTATCTTTCTTTGTTAGCACAGCCTACGTGTGAGGCAGGTTTTTATTCATTTAAAACATTTCCTCCTCTGTGGATTCTAAAAGGCTTTTCACAGGCTTAATATTCTTATTTGCCAGTTTTAATGGTTTCATTTTGAAGCAAATAATGAAAAGAACCAAATGCACATCAACACAAATAATCATTATGTGTTTTCATATTTTCTCAGAAAAATAGCTACACTGGCATATTTGTGCATATATCAAGATGTAACAGTTTGCAGACTGTTCCTGTGTGCTAAAATCAACCCTGAGTCCCACGGCTTAATCAACAAGACTGTTAAAATGGAAAAAAACTTCCATGTTTTAAGTTTATAAATTTGTCAATATGTTTACAGATATATAAATGATGCTCTTCAAATAGTAGCTTGTCACATTTTTAAACTGTGGGACTGTATTGCAGGCCATCTCTTCAGTCAGTATGATAGAGTGTCTTCACCATGCATCAAGTACTTGCTATGTGGGAACCATCAGCACCAGATGGCATGGAATATAAAGATGTTTCAAAGGAAAGAGGAAGTGGGAAAGAAGAG
The DNA here is from genome assembly GCA_013390045.1 of Picathartes gymnocephalus. NCBI lineage: Eukaryota > Metazoa > Chordata > Aves > Passeriformes > Picathartidae > Picathartes > Picathartes gymnocephalus. The sequence goes on from WEKY01036057.1 coordinate 11,614, forward strand.
GAGGGAAAGAAGAGAAAAAAGGTATTAAGCATTTATTCCATACGTGTTCTGAAAACCAGTACTGCTATTGGTACTGTAAATACCTTCTGAATCACAACTGACACGTGAATAACTGTGCTTCGTTATGGCCACAGGGGTTAAGGCCAGCTATTGACAACACAGGTGACATTGCTTGTGACAACAAAAGAGAACAAATGAGATGCACAGCCCGGCATGCCTGAGGTAGGGTTAACTCAATACATCCACTTGTCCTTCAGCTGTGAAATAAGCAGCATAATCTTGCAACTGATCCCATATAATCATCTTGTCAAAGATGTATTTCAGTAGTCAAAATGAATTCACTCATGCTAGGTTGATTCCCATTACCACGGTAAATCTGTTCTGTTTGGAAAGAGATGATAGTATTCCTGGCGAAGAGCTTATTGTGTTGCTGGTTTTGAGCTTTTTGCTTTTTTTTCCTCTTTTTTTTTTTTTTTTTTTAAATAACCATAGTGATTGAACAAACAAACTACATCCCTCCTACCTTGATAATTTTTGTGGGCACTCACAACCTGGAAAGAAAGCACCCTCATTTGGATCAGCTACGTTGCAGACCAAATATAAAAGCTGTGAATCTTCTGCTAAATAACCTACCTTGCCTTATTGAACTCATTCAGCCAGTGAAAACCTTATTTGCTGTCCACTCAAAAACTAAACCTAAGAGAGTGAAATTAAGTGCTGTGAAAAGCCAGTAACCCTTCTGTTACCCTGGGAAACAAAGCTGCACCTTCACGGACTGTGCTACAGTGATTAACTATCATTCATGTAAAACAAAAAGGGGAATTAAGAAATTTTCAGAATGCGTAAACAAAACATTATTCTGAAGAAACTGTTACATGCATCTCGATTGCTCCTAAGAAATGTCCACGCCTCTACATTTTCCCCGAGTGAAAAAATTCAGCAGCAGCAGAAAACTACGTGCAGTTCCTGAAGAATCATTTCCGCTTGCATCCAACTGGCGTGACAGATGCAGCTGGTGGAAGGTGCTTTTAATAAAGAAACTCAAAAGAACTTCTCTGCTCTGATACAGTGACACAAAGCTGGTGGAGACCTGAAATAAGGGAGAGCCTTTCTTCATCCACCGAAGTGCACTGGGTAACACAAAGGTTAAGTCAGTCAGGGTCAATGCTGGCACCAGGAACATGATGCAACCCACGAGAGCCAGTGATATCGAGACAAGCTGCAGGCCAGGATGCATGGACTCTCTTGGTAACAGGGCTTGCTCAGCCCTGGCTTGTCAGAAGAGGTGCCCAGCGTGTGCTGAGTGACAGGGGCCTCTTGTCTGAGCAGCACATCAGCTCACCTGCACCATCCACAGCTCAGCTGCTCCTCGGTTGTATACCTGGGCTCAGCTTAGGGCTGCAGCTAAAAGAAGTGGGTTGCCGAAAGGTTGCTAAGATGCAAGATGAACAAGGTCACTGCTGTTTTCTCTGAAATGCACAACATCACACCACGCTTCACTTCACACTCTGCCGCGTTGATATCACTGGAAAAATACCTGCCATGTAGCTGCGTTAAAAGCGTCAGCTGAACAGGCATACACTGTAATTATGCAGGTCATGTGAGGAGAGGCTTGCACCAATAAGTCTGAAGATTCTACTGAAGAAAAACTGGATTTTAAGTTTACTGAGTTGTTTGATATTAATTGGAGGGGGGAAGAAGTTTGAGTGAAAATGCATTTACATTTGGACTGAGGAGGAACAGAATTCCCCTATGAGTACCTTGATGCAAGAAGTATGATAACGCCATTTTGAAGGACAGTTGCATGTGTGTAAAAATTTCACTTCTCTGCAGTAGTCAGTAGATTTTTTTATCAGAAGGCAAGGTTTTGGTTTCATTTTTCCAGCACTGGTAAAGGAGTATGCTTGCAGGGGTTCACGTCATGGAGAAATGGATTCTCTGGAAGTCTTGTAAAAACAACCCGTAGTAAGCAATACTTGGAGACTCTGAGCAGCAAGAATGCTTCGTAGCTGAGCTGTTTACTGTGCTGTGTGACAGAGCTTTTCTGTCTCTCAGGGAATTTCTAATGCCCGAGTAGAAAATTAAGGCTTCAAGCTGAGCATAGTAGGGGAAAGATCAGAAAGCCACCAGCACAACACTGAAAGGAGAAAGATCTCACTGCTCCAGCATCAGGATTCTTCTATGGGAAGAAAAAGCACACACAATGTAAATGCAAGTGGAAGACATACTCACGCAGGTAGTTTTGCAATTATAAAATCTACCTATGAGAGCGTATATGCAATGTCTGTGTAAATTACACAGCTGTTCAAACACATGTATGCAGCTGTTCCTGAGCTCAAGCACATCATTTTCCTTTAAACACACTTTATACCATCACCAGAATTGCTATTCCAGAAACAAGCGTTGTACAAAGGAATGTTAATTGAAAGAGATTTCAAAGTGTACACAAGCTTCCTAATGCAGAGTATTTAATCTTCTATTTAGCCATATATAGCAAGCAAGTTGGGTTTTAGGGTGGCAACATAATACAGCCAAAGTAATTTGAAACAAAGTGTAAAGCACCAGTCAGCTGTGAAATCTCCCATCATACACTGAATTGCACAGCAATGGGATGTTGGCTTCAGTGTAGTTACAATTCCAACAAGGTTAAATATTTATTCCACCCACTGATTTAAATAAAAATGCCTTGTTGTTCTCAAGTGAAGCAAAGTGTAAGGAATCAATCCGACCTTCCTGAAGTGTCTTGCTAATGCCACAGGAGATAAAACAGAACCAAACCAACGCCCACGCACCCAAATGCTCTGAATTCCACTTGAAACTGGTACTCTCTCTTGAAATGTGTGCTCCAGGGCAGTGGACCCCCTGAACCTCCACTGACACTATCCCAGACCCTCCCTGACACACAGCACCAATGGATGATCTGTTCAGCAGTGGGAACAAAGCGATTCTGTACCTTGCCAAGCCCTGTTCCTCATGGCAATTGCTGCTGATTGCAGGCTCCAGTTGAAGGCTTATCTGAAGTAGAGATATTCTAGATGAATATCCTTGCTCCTTACTGAGTCTCTGACGTCTGCTGATACATCTCGCCCTACAGTCTGGGCGGTGGGAGAAGGGGTGGGAATTGCCACTCAGAGGGGCTCACTCTTCTTGCTGACAGGATCTTTGTGCAGCCAGTGGGAGCCAGGTAAATGCACTGAAGAACGGCCGACTGAGATGGAGGAAGAGGAGGAGAGGGAGGGAGCATGGAACCTCTTGCTGCAAGATGGAGAGTAGGATTTTGGGAAGAAGGGCTGAATGTGAGAGAAAATATCAGGGCTGCTGGCTTTGCTGGAGCTCTCAGCACTTTGACTCGAACAGGCAGCACACCACGACAGGAGTTACAAGAACGTGGGGAAACACGTCTGTAATGGACATGAGCCACCACAGCAAAATGAAGGAAGATGGCAGCATAGAAAGTCTGAGAAACTTCAGAGTAATCAAACATACATAGGCAATAGTGAAAAAAAAATTACAGAATCACATAAAGAACACAGATAGCATTGCCAGCCCAGCTCTAGCCTTTAAATCATTTCCACCATGTCCAATTGCTCTAGCAGATGCAACCCAAAGACACAGCTGGATTATCTAAAACCAACAGAGTATTTGGGGAAGGCCATCCACGTACAAAATCAAACAAAACTATCTGACATTATTTCTACTGAAGCACTGTTCTTGTCTCCTCTCCAAGGGAAATCAAAGATTTCCTAAGAGCACATAATCGGCTGAAACAATATATACTTACTCCTTCTGACAGAAAAAAAAAAAAGAAATAAAAATGTTATTTTATCTTTTTTCCCAAAAGACATATGAGGAATAAAGTTATAGGGCAGGTTGGGTGAAAAAGCAAGATACTATGTCTGGCACATTTAATCTACTTAGCTTAGTCTTTTTTAACAAATACATTATTGATTCTTGGTTTGTCTTTATCATTCACACTGTGAATTTTTTTTCAGTTCTTGCCTCAGGCACCAGTAAACCATACTGAAGGGTCACACCAGCAGCTATTGTATTCAGGAAACCTACAACGGCTCAAAACTGAAATATTTCCGTCCAATCTGAAGTTCAAAAATGCCAGTACACTTGGGAGGAACAGAGAGGGGGTGCATTCTAAATTTGATGCTTAACGGCTTGTTCTCCGCTGTACAGAAAGGCACTTCATGCTACTTGAACATACACTACATGTATGCTTCTAAAACAAGTGTTTGTGCAGGTTGTTGGGCTTGATGCATCATTGCACTATCTCAACAATTTTATGCATTAATTTTTTAAGAGGAAGAATTTTTTTTTTCCCCTTGCCCAGATGCTGCTTGGTTTCTGTAGCAGACATTTGCGTGGCGAGAGGTCAGCTCCACATATCCTTCTTTTTGTCCTGCAAGGGTCACAATGTGCCTTATTTGATTTTATATTCCTGTATGTATCAGCAACCAGCCAAACTACACTATCTTCATTTCAGGACATATTGCAGCAACAACTTTGTCAACAAAACCTACATGGAATCCACCAGCACCTCTTCAACCTTCCTCCCAGTGCTGCACCAAAAAACCTTTTTGCATGTTCTTAGTTAACAGCAGTATACGCAACAGATGAAAAGTGATTAGAAGATTGTTAAAGTTTGGCATAATGGGAAAAACTGGATTAAAGCAAGAGTAAGGAAAAATTGAAATTTAAAACTCTGATTTCAGCAAACCTACCTGGTTACAACAGTGCATTACACACTTCTGACGCTGTTAGCAAGAGCTCAAATGTTAAAAGGTATAAAAAACCATTAATGGATAAAATATAAAAATATCCTTGTCTCTTGGAACACCCTCATCACAACACTTTTGACTAACAACCCCCCAAGAAGCAGTTGCTTTATAAGCCCAATACTGGTAGTTGATCAACAAAATAACCCAGATCTCATTATACTCTTCAGTGTTTCAACAGATGACTGCATTAATTATCAAACAAGTATTTGTTAAAAATGCGTTTTCTCCTAACATTTCTAATTTGCATTTCACTCACAATTATGCATTTATTGAATCTAGCATTCTTCAATCAAAAAGGAAATTAAATAACCAGTTAATGGCACTTCCAATTCCAGAAACTCAAATCCAATTTAGTCTTGATATGAACTTTAGGTCTTATTGAACTTGTTTTAGATAGCATTTTCAACATGTATTTTGTTAAGTTGTTAGTGTATTGTTGGGGTTTTTAAAATTTATTTTTAAATCATTATATGAGCAAACATGTGCTGCTTTAGCAAGGAATGGGATTTCCTAGCATTCAGCAAGGTTTAACAAACGTCAGCTTTTCTGGTTAGACCAACAGTGGTAAATCCAGCCTTAAAGTAAAATGATTCAATTTTGTGGGATGACACTCTTCAGGGGGAAAAGCCCAAACACACATGTTTTTCAAGTAATTTTGAACAATATTCGAATTGAGACAGGGGGAAAAGCAATGAAAGAGCAAATGACAATTAAATGTACTCAAAAGAAATGTCCAGATTTGAAACAAAGGAACCAATGCTATGGTTGGTCAGATCAAGCACAAAAGAGTTTGGAAGACTAAGAAATTTCTTTTGTCCGACAGTGCAGTACAAATAAGAAACTGATCTGGACAATTTAAATGGAAATTTCTTTCCACCTGTCAGACAAGTAAGATTTAAAGACCTCCACTTAAAAACCCAGGCATCTCCAAACCTAGCCTTAAATTGAAAATTGACCTCCCACCTCAATTTCCTTGTAAATGTGGCCATGTGGCCACAAAGGGGTTGTTTGTTCCAGCACTTCATTAAATTTAGGTTATGTGTATGATTGGCATGAGATGACCCACACTACACCTGGGGAAAACCACACTTTCAAGGCAGGCCCATGGCACAGCCAAACACAACTAATCCTCTCAGAAACATGACGTCTCAGGCAGGTTAGCAGAAGGGGTATGGAAAAGCATTCAATGCACTGCATGGAGAAACCCCGTTGATTGTTAAGCAGTGAGGCAAATGAGGGAAAATAGGAGTTTTTTAATTGGGGGACACGTGAAAAGAAGTTGTCAATTCAAAAGAGCTTGTTACATTATCAAAAATAACATCAGACGCAGAATCAAGCTTTAGGGGAACAGCTTTAGCCAACGTGATCTCCATTTCTTTTATCAAAGCTTCCTCTCTACATATACAGTTACACTCAAGATAGTTCCCTTTATCATGACAGCTGCACATCTCCAGATTGTGAAAAATACCACTGCAATATTGAATTGGGTTGGATTATTTCAGTGAATTATTGTTATGCAGACACCAGCCTCCACAGCTCAGTCTTCCTCACATCTCTGAGAACAGAAATCAGTAAAAAGTAAACCCCAAAACTGCATGAAGGATTGAAGGTTGTATGTATGTGTCAATGCACGGGTCAAAACCTGGAACGGGACAAACAGTACCTGCGAGTGAGAGGAAAAAAAAAAAGTGAGAAACAGTTCTGCAAGCTCCTCATGCAGGAGGTGGGAGAAGATTTGGGACTGAGGTGGTGATGCTGAGCCTGGGAAAGATGGGGCTCAGGGGAGACCTTTCCCTCTCACTATGTAAATCTATTTTAAGTGGAAATATATTAAATACATTTTCCCCAAACCAGGACTGTTTTGCCCATTATGGTACTTGGCAAGTCGTCTCCCTGTCTTTATCTCAGTGCACAATTTTTTTCATCTTGTTTTCTCCCTGTCCTGCTGAGCAGGAGGAGGAGAAGTAAGCAAGTGGCTCGGTGGGTGTTTGGCAGCTAACATCAAGCCACCATACAAGCACAGATTCATCTGCCATAAAATATTCTACCTATTCTACCTTTCTTTTTGTTTTTTTCACCAAAACACACAACTTGAAAGTCTGCAAAAAGAAGTCCCAATCACATGCAGAAAAAACATAAGAAAAGAAGGGAATGGAAAATTAAGGCATGAGAGTGCTTGTGCTGGTGAGATCAACATAAGGTGCCTGGGGACACAGACACCAATTCTAGTTAGACATTTCCAATTGGATTTACAAAACTAAGAGACCCGCATTCTACAAAAAAAAAGGTTGTTTTTTAGAGATCAATTGCTAAAAAAAGGACCTCCACAGAAAAGCAGGAAAAGTCACCGTTCTGATGAGTCAGACCCAAAGAGGTCAATACCTATGTTTATGTGAATTATACATATTTATATATGAACTTTGCAAAATAATCTCATGCAGGTTGGTGTTGATACAAGTAAAACCTGCTGAACTTACAGTAACTACCAGGAGACAGAAAAAGAATAACATACTCAAAGTTTGTGGTGCTATGCCACTGCAAGTCTTAATATTATTATTTAAAATTGTTACAAAAAGGAAAGGTGCAGTTGCTATATAAACCATTTAAGAATAAGTAAAAATAAATTATACTAGCGCTGTAATAGATACTAATCAAGCTGTGTTGAAACCACCATATAACCAGCACTCAGTATTTAACTTTAAAGTATTCTAGGAATACAGAACAAAAGTGGTGGGCACCCAAATGAAAGAAGGATTTCTAAAATTCAGAAAGGTTAAAGAAGAAGGATTTGTATTCCTTAGAAAACAGGAAATTACAATTAAACCTCTATGAAACAAAATAATTTGAGGAAACCAGAAGACTAATTGCTGCAGGTTATCCCAGTTCATGCAAACACCAAAAGACGGGAACTGAAGTCAAACTAAGACATCCCCTCTCCAGCAGGAACTTGGAAAAAAATCCTCTAAACAGATTGAAAGAGCAGGAAGGAAAAAAAAATGTTAGCAGCCAGACAAACTTTTGCAAACGGTTTAAAAACTGCCTAGAACACATTTGAAAGAGCTTGTGTGCAATAACAGAGTCAAGGGAGGAAACAATGAATGTGTGAGCTTCTGGGACATTTCTTGTGCTAAAAATTTTAACTTCAATCTTGTTTCTCATGATTTCCCATCAGATTCCGCATTCCCCTTTCTCACACGCTGCGTGGGATAATACCACCAAGAACACACCAAAAGGAACTGATGCCTCTAAAGGACTGAGGTACTTTTGAAAATCCAGTAAACAAATAAAAAAGGCCACAGACCATCCCTTACAGATGGTAGTGGTTTAGGTGGTTTTTGATAAAACAAAGTGTCTTTTAAATGACTGCATCTCGAGTGTGCTAGCGTGATGATGCTGTCTTAAGTGTTGAACGTTACAGACAGATAATTCAGGATTGGATTGAAGCCAGTGATTATCTTTTAGGGTTTACTGTGTGGGTATTTAGATTTGTCGTGAAGGAAGAGAAAGAGAGTTTCATCATCAGCCCTGACATTTTTGGGGAGGAGAGGAGCCCTACAATTTAGAGATCCACAGACATTAATGTATTTAGTAGGCAGTGGCAAAAACAAGCAATAAATACAGGGTAACCTAAATAGCATGGATCATACACTAAAAGTTACAAAATTAAGGCTACACATGAAATTCAGGCAGAACCATTTTGTTTAGTAAGTAGAAAATCAGTGAAATATGTTGACAGTAAGTCATAAAAACAAATAATAAAAATAAGTAGATTAAAAAAAACTGTGGAGGTAAGGGAAAATTTAAGACATCAAGAATGATAAAATGTGGAGCCAAGGCTGAAATGTATTCAGTACAAATATCAAGGTGACCTCTTGCTAGCAGAAAGCTTTGATACCATGAAACTTCAATAATTTGTGAAAGTTGGTGTATCGAGCAAACATAATTTGTTATCAAATGCAATTTTTTAAAAGCAGATAATTTCTTGGAATCATATGTAATTTAAACTTAATATGTATTTATGAACTTAAAGCCCACGTTTTATTGGCATTAGTGCTGATGGCGAAACGTTTCTATTTATTCCTTTTCAGAAAATGCTCAGCTTAGTTAAGGTCAGCATAAATGCCATGTAATCAACATGGGAAACTCAGGAGGAGGTCAAAGACTAGGAAAGAGAGTCCTGAAAACATGGAGCAAGTTAAGAAAGGATTTGGCAGCTAATTCTTTACCATCAAATGCCTCAAATTCCACAGCCAGAACATCACTGACTGCCCTTATGCCTGAAGATGCTGGCATTATCAGAAGAAATTCAAGGGCAGAGTAGTTACATATTCCCACATCACTTGTGCACAATTTTGGAAAAATCTCAACTGAAAGTACGTGTGGGGAGTCACACTCAAATTTGCCAGCTGGACGTTCTCTAACTCTTGGCCACCAGTCCGGGTAACTACAGTCACTGCTTCTGATTACCTGCAGTCAATAAAATGGTGACAGCTACACCAAGCTACACAACGGAGCGATGGGTACAGGGTTCAATAACAGGAAATCATGAAATCCTCATTGGGAATGATAGAGAACCATTGCCAATACTCATTCTCATTACCTGAATCATGGCTAGCAGCTTTGATTAGAAGGGAGCTTTGAATCTCACCGCTTTTTTTTTTGGAAAGGGCCTACTATACATCAGTGATTCATTTCTTTACTGTAAACCAGTAAATTGTACCTCATAATTTTGACAGCAAAATACAGTAGAAGATTTCCAGGGCACTGACTGGCATGGCCAGCACGTAAATAGCATCACTTGTTTCTTCTATACTGTTTTGAAAAATCTATCAGGTTTCCTTCCTTTCTCACTTTGTAAACCAGGCAGAAAGAAAAAAAACCCCATAATTAAGCAGTGCCAGCTTAGCAACAGAATTGTTCTTTACTCTCATCCCTAAAGACAGAAAAAAACCATCCTGAAAACCAAACCAAGCCCAGAAGGCTACAACTGACCAGCAAACACATCTCAGAATGTCACTGGATGGGTTCCTAATGGCAGTAGGCTGAAAAATAATGTTCTGGCCTCCTAACAGTCAGCTATAGCGTATTTACTGCTACAACAAAAAGAATGGTTAAAAACCTATCAGTGGCAGAATGTTTAGCCCCTATTACAGACACAAGTGTAACTACCTAATGGTAATTAAGGGCATAGGAGGATGACTAATGTTCTGAATCCATAAAACCGCATCGCTTCAGGAGCTGTTATGATTGCACTGTCTGCAGCTCACAGCCTACACTGGGCCCTTTACGGTGATCAGCATTCTGCATCAAACTGATACTCCGTCTTTCCAACACTGCATAATGAGCTGCTACATAGAGCTGAGACCACACACCTCACACCGGTCACTGTTTGAGCAGTCGATTCACTCTCATCCTAGGGATGCACTTGTTTTTCTTAAATTCTAGATTTTCCCATGCTGTATTTTTCTCATCAAAATGCCGAACACTTCACGGGGCGTCTTCTGTGGTTTGGAATTGTTTTTGTTCATCAAAACTGAGAAACAAGAAAACGGATAACGAAAGTACAGTACTGGCTGGTAGCTAGAACAATGTGCTTTCGTGAGTTTGTGTAAACTCTTATTTAGCTCACGTATTTTTGAACCAGGTCTTCCCCATGCAGAAGTGGCATAAAATTATTCACATTGAATAGCACGTTCCTCAATGAGTGACCTGGAAGTGCTACTCAATTCGACTAAGCAACCCAAAATTTGGTCTGTAAGAGAAACAAGTCACAATGTGTGATGAACGATTATATTTTCTATACCGAATACTCCCTGAAAATGAAGGTTTAATGTTCATACTCCAGAGAGAAATGAAACAGAAGGGGGCAAAAAGTCTTCCACTGCCACAGCATCACATACAAGAAATTATTACCCTTTAAATAATATTATACAGTATTTCTATTCAAGGGTTCTTTCAAACATCACAGAGAGAAGGGGAAAAAAATGATATGCTGCATTGTCCAAAACTAAATTGGAAAATGACAGATACAGATTATCATCTAGTAATATATAGGAAAGGAAGTACTTTCATTCTCTTATATATAAGTAATATACTGAAAGGAGCAAGAGATACACAAATACTTTGCAAATCAGACCTTAATGTTCTTTTCAAGGGACTAGATACTCTTTCAAGAAAAAGTAAGATAAAGTCATCCCTGCCCAAATCAAATATTTTTAAAAAGGTACAATACTTTGGACTAGATTTCTCCTCTGCCGACCTCAATGCAGTTATTCAAAATAAATGGGGTCAATTACAAAAAAACGCATTTATTCCTCTCAGTGTAATGGAATATTTCACAGCTAGTGCAAGTCACCATAGCTTCTCTGAAACCAATGTGCTCCAGGATGAACTTAGCTCTGTTTCCATTTCAGTTACCAGATGAAAACCTAAAATCCTAGCCATAGATAGAATAAAGTACATTATTAAGTAAAGAACATTACTATGAGTAGGCCAGTTAAAAGAGTCCCATATTCCTAATGTAATCCTAGAAGCCACACAGCTGCTGCACAATTCCAAAAAATAGATAAGAAGAAAGTTAAGCAAAAATCTACCAAAAGTTCCCAAGTTCTCTACACAGCTGTCAAAGTAAATAATTTTCTTTAGGCTGCCATTGTTCCCCTTTCCATCTGCACCCAACTTACCTCGTGCTCCCTGGTACAAAATCAGAGTCTGTGTGAAGCTATAACCACTCAGACCTGCCAGCAATAATAACAGCATCGTAGAATGGCTTGGGTTGGAGGGACCCTTATATCATCTAAACTTCAACCCCAAATTTTTGCTGTTTTTTGCAGTAGCCATAACACATCCAGCCAAACCAAGGAGTCGTTTTGGCTCCCATGGAATCAGACACAAAATCACTCCACAAACACAGCTTCAAGGCAGGACTTTGTAAGGCGCTGTGACTTTTCCTCCTGAGGACTTAGCCAGGAGCTCCCTGTCCCACATCAGTGATGGATGAGGTGTTGGGATACTCTCAATAACCTTTATGGCACCCGCCACACCCTTTGTCTGGGAGTGAACAGTTTGTTCACGGGCGGTGCTGGTGACAGGCACACCGACGAGGCCCCTCATTCAGTCAAATGGGTGAATTGAAGGATTAGTCTGTCATAAACGCACAGGGCCTCATTTTTCTTCTGTGCTACATGGGTTGCCCCCTTCCCACAGCCTGCATTTGATCACGATTAATTTGTCAAGGCTGGCTATAGCATGGAAACGAAGAAATGGCTTGCCAATTACAGTTATCTTCTCGCAGAACACCCCTTGAACCAGTCCTTTTCTGCAGTAGCGACAGCTCAGAAATAAACCAAATGCAGCTCTCTTGAGCAGAAGCCTGACCCAAGGGGTATTTTAAAGCAGAGGGTGACTTCCCCCTGCCCAAACCAGCTCTGCAGGGTAAATGGTTGACTTCTATCCTGCCTGCCTGGCAGGTACATAAAGCCCGTCCACATTTGTTTTCATAGTCACCTTGTTAATACGTACGCAATTTCGGGCTTGACACTCTTCAACAAGAAGGTGCACATTCGTTTCTGCGTGCCTCACCCTGAATAAACCTGAAGGGGAATTTAATATGTATACAGCTACTGCCAAGTAAACAAACCTAGCAATGATTCTGCTCTGCACAGAAGCTCTGGAAAGGATTCAGACTTTCTCCCCAACAGTACTCACAGAAAGGTGAATTCTGACTCTTGCTGCATTTCTTCTGCAATAAGCCTCATGTGTTCTTACAAGCTGTATAATATTTAATTGATATAGGCAACTAGCTTAAATTGAATAATTGGATTCTGATAGATTAATTAAACAGGAAACAATTCCGCAACAACCTGATATGTTATTAATAATTATTAATATGGAATTTGAGAAAGAATACCTGGCAGTCCTAGCAATGCATGCATGCAATTTGTTTTATTCACTGATACAATCACCAGGAAGTTACGTGAGTTGCATAAATTCAAAGTATGTGTATGAATCCAACTTTTTATTACCTCAGAAATTACCAGTTAAAAAGAAAATCCCTTTTCCTACCAAAAAAACCCAAACCAAACCAAACCAAACCAAACCCCAAAAAAACCACCAAACAAAAAAAAACCCCAAAAAACCCAAAAAAAACCACCAAAAAAACTTCAATTGCTGTAATTCACGGTATTTTATACTATTTTCTGGTGCATCACACCTTGAGACGCAAGACAGGTGAACGTTTTGCCAACATGTGTGGCACACAGCAGTTCTAAATGTATTCCCAAGATGAAAAAGGCACAATTAACTCTCTTCCAAGGCAGCCTTCGGTTAACCCAGCTGCCAACACGATTTGCGCTGTGCAGAGCTGCAGAATACATCTTATAAACAGGATTTTGGCTTAGAAACAGGATTAGTCATTCACTACACAGAATCACTCAGCTCTGCCTCAGTGGCAGTTGCCCTTTCCAGTGATATATGGCACCGTTCCTACCTAACAAAGATGCAGGAAAAAAGACATCACAGGGAACGACCCTCAGAGCCAGAGATGCCTTTAGCTTGACTTTCAGGTACTTTGATGAGACTCAGAATAGCAGGTCTGTTCTGTTGATCTTTTCTTTCACTTCGGGAGAAAGGTATTTGCCCTAACAGCAATACAATTCCACCTTTTACACGCCACCTAAAAGTCTCCATATTCTCACACACACTTCTTCCAAACTTCTTGGAGTGACCAAAGTTAAGAATGAGAGAAGACTTTGGTAATGTAAATTTATGTATGTGGCGACTCTCTGTGCTCATATTGGAGTAGTATTCAGCAACTGACTAGGACCATTAGAATAAATAAATAAATAGTAAGAGACAATGTCTGCTCTGGAGAATAAAAGTTAGGACAAATAAGGCCCAGCATCACAATATGCTGTGGCCAGACCACAGACAGACTCTCTGCACTAAAAAATAAGGAATTAATGGGAAAGAGAAGCTGTTTTCCTGAGGCATTTACTATCTAATGCAGTCACAGGAGTTCAAAAAGATACCAAAGGCCAACACCTTTTTGGTACAACTATTTGATATACGTGACACCACAAATATTAGTCCTACTCAACTTTAGTGTGTCAGAGCTTTTAACAGCTCTGCAAGGACACACAGACAAAGACTTGTGCAACTTATTCTGTCCTCACAGAATGAGCTTTAAGCTGTGAGTGGGACTCAACTGAATACACTCAGAGCCACAGGATATCTCAGGCTGAAAGGGAACCACGAGGATTATTGAGTAAGACTCTGCTCCTCACAGGATTACCTAAAATTAAATCACGGGACTAAGGGCATTGCGTTAATCAGGCTTCGTGGCAGCTTCCTTCTGTTTATGTTTGTAAACTCCAGATAAAACAATTTCATGGTATTAATATGATCGGGGGTGATCATCTAGGAATAGAAATCTTGCCATAGGTGAGCTTTTTCTAGCTGCTAAAGTATACAGAATGTGTAGTATAACTAAGATTACACACAAGACTAGTTATGCCACAGTGCGCAGGTAAATGAAATCACTGCTAAGTGCTAAGATGGGGGAAGGCATGAAAAAGATATTCTTACCATAACTATGTTTTCACATGATTTCTAATCATGAGTATGGTTAAAAGACACCCACAACAACACGGTAGAATTCACAAACGGATTGTGCTCCAAGTTAAGTTTTAGGGACAAGCTCTTTCCTGGGGCAAGGGGCAAGATGACATCAAAGAAAAAGTTTGGATAGCAATAATTGGGCCTTTTACCAAAAAATAATTTATACTCCATGTACCATCTTAATGTAATGTCTCTAGGATGATGTCCATAAAGCTTTTTTTTCTTACTTCGATTCATTTCTTAACAAATTAGCTTCAAAGAACTTTAGCTTTTCTGGAGTCTAAAGCCACAGAACAAACATATCAGATTCTCCTGTTGACATCAGTCAAGAAAATTTGGAAAAGAGAATTGAGTGAATCTATTGGTACACAACAACATAGAGTTTTACCTTTAATCATGGTCATTAAGACATTCCCAATGCTTTGAATAGAAAACCACAAAAATGAATGCCAATAATATATCTGACCAGCTGAAGCCCTGTTTAAGATTTCTGCAATATGCTTTCTGAATACCAGAGTACTTTTCCAGCTTATTTATGCTTTACACGATAGTTACCTGACAAAAAAAACAATAATACAAAAACTGAAAGGAAAAAGGGGAAAAGTGCCCAAAGCTCAACATGTTTTTGATGACTTTGGAGATGTTCCTGGCTTTTCCTCAACAGTCTGGAGATACCTATAGAGTTAATTGCCAAAGCAACTGGAACCATGCTAGGAGCTTCAAGATGGAAACCACTATGAAATGAGAGCAAGAGAGCACACAATAGTTTCTTGCAGAGTAGAACCCAGGCAGTCATGTTAAAGAGGGTGGCAGCTGCAAGACTGAAGGGGGCAATAATATAACAATATATATTTAATATAAATATGGCTGAAATAGAAATATATATGTAAATATAATTTTAAAAGGAAAAAGTAACTACATAGATGTTTATTTCTTCCTCAAGAGAGCATGGAAAAGACTAAAAAAGAGGCCATGAAGCAACTGACTATTCAGTGAACAGTCTAAGCTTTCAGAGGGAAGTTTTTAAGGACAGTCACTAAATGCCATTTGAATGAAGGACAGGATTTGTCCTCTAGTGTTCAGGGGAAATGTTGCAAATTGGACCAGTCAGCAAGACCTTCAGAATAGATAAAATTCCAGATAATCAAACTACATTATCCATAAAAAGCTAATTTCCACTGAAAAAGAGTGCTTATTAAGTCTCTCGTCTGGAATCAAGTTAGAGCTTCTCCTTGCTAAATACATCATATGAATGTTAATTTTAGACTGCTGAGAGCCCATTGATTTACACTTCCCTGTAATAATTTTTTTAGTATTTAAATTATGGGAAGACACCAATTAGTATCATGGACACCACACTGCCTGAAATAAGAACACTGTTAAATAATGCATGTAACAAATTTTTATACAAGTAGTAATTAGATTTCTAGGATTACTTGAATATTATAATAGTAATTTCATAGCTGTTGCCATTATTTTTAATAATAATCTATTTAACTGGTGATCAGACTCAAAAGAAGTGTCAAAGAATGAGTTCTCATACATCTTCATTTTTGCAAACATATCACATTATGCCAATTATGGAGCAAATAACAAAATGCAATTAACTTTCAATGAGTTACAAAAAAAGGTCTTTTAAAACCACACAGTGTCAAAAAAGTTGATGTGGTCTCAGTTGAGGGATGAGGAGCTGCTGATCAAGTTAAAAATTAGCTTAGTTATGACAATCTTCTTAACAGGAACTTTTCTTATGTGACCTACTGGATTGGGATTTTTTTTTTATCACAAAGAATTTATAAGATAATATCAATTTTCCTGGATAATCTCAACTGACATCACAATATCCAAATCCTGATGATCACATAAGCATCAAGCCTTTGTAATGGTGACAGGAACTCAAAGCACCAGACTGGAGATAAATACAAAACTACTTCATAGTTACTTATTACACATTTGTGTATAGTGGCTCTGAAAGATTTACAGCTAACTCCTTCCTTGGAAAGATGACAGTGCAACTCTTATTAGAATTGCTCATTAAAGAAACATCTATTCCAGAAATGAAATGCCAACAGCAAAAATGAGAAAAAAAAACAGACGAGAAAGATGGAAATAGATGGCCTCAACCTTTAACCCTGTGTCAGGAATTCATTCTGCCTTTGAAAACATTTGGTTTAGTGTTCTGGCTCAGATTTTCAGAGGGCTTTTATAACCCTTCAGTAGAACAGCTGTCGGTTAATCCCTTGCTAGAATCTACCTTGGATCACCTCGTGGGGAGCAGGGCTGATGGAAATGCTCCCAGCCCTCCAGGGAGGGAGCACCTCCAGGAGGGATGAATCCCTCTCTGGACCCTGAGCAGGTCAGAACGGTGGTGACACGAGCTGGCACGAGACAGAAGGGCCTCTTCCCCCAAATCTAAAGCGGACCGGAGGATCTGTGCTCCCTCCCTGCATCCTCCCTTGAGAACAGATTATATTACGTGCTTCTATTTCCTATACACACAGCCTAGTTTACCGTTGTGTCTTTTTTTTTTTTTTT
>WEKY01036057.1:29443-42276 GCA_013390045.1 Picathartes gymnocephalus
CCTCTTCTGGAGGTACCTCAGACATAATAAGACAGTAATTGAGGGGAAACTGGACATGTAAATGGTGATCCACCGGTATAACATGAAAATCTGATACTCTACAGCCTAAAATAGCACTTTGTAGCCTCTGAACTATAGATTTATCTATAGTTTTTATTTTCATCCCTTTTTATATTTTTTTTTTTCAAAACAGATAGCAAAATTGCTTTTAAAAGAAAAAAAAAAAAAAGGACAAAATGAAAGAAAATTCCTAATAACTAACCTGGCCTGGCTTAAACAAAAAAAAAAAATACAATGTTAAAATTGCACGCTGGCTTATGTTTGTGTCTTACTAAAGAGCTGCTGAGGATGTATAGCTTGATACTCCAATACCTTCCTAATGCCATGGGAGGGATGTAAATCCTCGGTCCTCCTCCCAAAACAGTTTTCCTTGGGAAACTTCATGCTCTTGGAATAAATAAAAGCATTTGCTGCAACCAAAGAAGTAACCCAGGGATCCATTGGGATATAAACCTTCACAACCTTTGCTTTCTTAGACTGATCAGCAGTCCATAAGCTTATTAAAGGTGTCAGAGATCTCTTAGGAAAATATATTAGGGATTGGGGATCTCTTAGGGAATTTTTTTTCCCAGAGTGCCTATGGGCAGACTCTCACTTGTTTTGTAGTCCCTATGAACATTTAGCATTGGTTGCTTTCTATGTTATCTTTCAAAGATGGAATCCCTCACTTGAATCAAACTTGTAAATCAAAGATCCTTTGTGAGTAGAGTTGTTGCCAGCGCTCTTTAAACAGGAGCAGATGAAAATCAAAGCTTTGACTGCTGGCACGGTGCAGCAGTCCCATGGCCTTCTCAAGGCTGTCACTTGTTCAAGCTGAAACATCCACAGCGTGACGGCTGGAGACGGAACGTCAGGAAAGTGTCTGGGGAGGAAGTGCAGACTTCTCCTCTATCCGACACTCTTACCATGGAAAGCAATCAGCCCTTTGCCAAGACCTCATAAAGGGCCTTGCTTGCTTGTTTCTTCCCATTTTCCTTTTTATGGGAGTAAAAGAGTGCTCTGCAGCAGTGAAAACAAGAAGGGACTGCTCCCCAGAGAAGCGAGAACACTCTGTCCTAATGACAAGAGTGAAGGTGAGCAATCTATACAGCTACGAGAGCCTGGAGCAGAACTCAACCCCCATTCTCAAACTGGATGCGCTCAGTCGATCTCATGTAAATTTCCCTGCTTCAGTTTGTAGGAGAAATTGCATCCTCAGCCACAGGATTTGTGAAGAGAAAGCATTTGTTTGTACAGATCCGAGACGAGGAAACGACAGGCGCGTTCCTTCTATAACGCTTCACTGGGTCGGTCCAGTGTTACTTGCACGGCACAAAGATACCCCTGGCCACCAGGAACGAGGCTGATCCACTCCTTCATCCAGACACTGCCTTTACCTAAAGGAATATGCATGCATGAAGGGGAAAACCCCAACAAAACCGAAAAGATGAAAGCATAGTTTTGTGGGGTTTGTGTGTATTTTGCATTGCAAACGCGTCACCACCCACAAGTGTAATTTTAGCAATGCAACTGCTATCATTCTTGAAAATACTGACACCTCGAGCCAGATGCAGGGCTGCCTGTTTAATTATTACTCTCAGGCAGTGCATCTGAAAGTCTGGAAAGAAGGGAAGTATTTTTTTAATCGAGGAATAGAAAGTATTTATTAAAATGTGAACACTACAATCAATTAGAGGTTGTATTCCCCCTCCAAAAAAAAACAGCCTCAGAAAACCAGAGTATTTTAGCACAAATGCATTTTAATTTATTTCCAACAATGAAAACAGCAAACAATTACTAGAAAAAGCATCTGCTGCAGTGTATAACGTTTCAGTAATGCCACAGATACCTTCGAGAAAAGTATGAAAAGCTCATAAACTCAAGATTCCTATCAGACATCCTTTCCAACTTTCTCTGTTGGCTTAAGGGAACCATACTTCTTACCTGCTGAGACTTTCCTATTAACTAGGCCAATTCTAAGATAAAGTGAACTACTATTATTTGTACATCTCACTTACTAGTAATTTCCATATATTTCCAGCATGTCTTGCTTGATTTTCTAAAATAATAACAAGAATGTATCTATGTAAAAGATCAACATTTAAGCCAATGAGTCAAGGACTAAAATGCAAAGCTTGCGAAATTTATCTGAAACCAGATTTATATTCAGCCAAGTCTAGTGCTCGTGGAAATGGCATCTGCATGTTCTTCTGCAACAATGGAAGTGCAGTTCAAGTAAAAGGGAAAACAGCACCCATACTGAAATAGATTTTACCTTCTGAAGCTTATTTCAGATTTACAATCATCAAAACGTTTTTAATAAGAGATCCTTGAAAAAGAAGGAACAAGACTAAATATTTCTACCTTCCTTTCTCCCCTCCTGAATCTGAATTATCTAATTAGTCAAAGCTCAAATTATCTTATCTAACAATTACTCTAAGTTATGACTTATGTCATACCACACTGTTACATGATAATGGCCTTTTTTTAATTTATTGCTGTTTAGCATAAAACCATTGAATAGTTTGGGTTGGAAGGGACCTCAAAGATCATCTGGTTCCAATCCTCCTTGGGACACCTTCCACTAGACCAAGTTCCTCAAAGTCCCGTCCAACCTGGCCTTCAACAGTTCAAGGGATAGAGCATCCACATGTTTCTTTAAAACATCCTTATTTTAAAAACTTTAAATCGTGTAACCAAAGCTTATTGTTTAAGGAAAAAAAAAAATTACCTGTGTAGTTTGCATGTTTTCTCAAATTTCTCCATTTATATCCTAAATATTGAACTGCTTGTTTTTTACCTCATTCAAACACCATGCTTATTTCTTTCACAATGCCAACCAAAAGCTAGTTGATTGTTAGTGATGGATTACTTTGTGATTACAACAAAGCAAGAAACTTACAATAACTGTTTCCTTCCACTTCCTTCAGGCCATGTAAATTTGCATGTAAATTAATAAAACAAAATAGTGAAAATAGTGGAAGTAAAACTCAAGGGAACTAAGATAATTTCCTTTTACTCTAGCAAGCTGGCTTTNTCTCTAGCAACCGTGGTTTTTTTTTTTTTTTTTTTTTCTCCAGTCTTGGACATCATGACATCTTTCTTGCCTTCCTTCTGGATGGAAAATTTTGCCAGACCCCTATTTTTACCCTGTTCAAACAGCAGCAGCGTGTTTAAGAGTTACTGCAGAAGTGTAATCCCAGTTGCAGGTCTTGGCTCACAGGCTCTAAGGGTTATTCTAAGGGCTGCACAACAGTATCCCACTTCCCAGCACACCAGCATCCAGACACAGCCAAAGGCTTTGGGCCTCTGTTATTTAACACAGCATAAATATATTGGTGAGACAAAACGACTGGTGAGACGTCTGGTATGAAATACCACTGTTTGAAATACCAATAATAGGGAAAAATGAGTAAGAATAAGTGACATCGAAGGTGTGTCTTACCATAAATTCCAGTTGAAATACAGGGAAAGGCCTGCAAAACAAATGAAAGGGAAAAAAAAGATCAGTGGGATTTCTGTTTACCATGCTTTTTTATGAAAACCAAGAGTGTTTTTAGATGCCTGTTTTTCAACACCCAGAGATTTATATGTTGTAGCATTCACTGTTACAGTAGTCAAATCACAGACATCCTCATGTCATTATATGAAACATATTGCATATGGTTTTTTTGCTGCCACATTAATAAAACTGCCTTCTTTTTCACATCTTGAGCTACAAGCAACATTTGAACACAGAATCATTCTTAAAACTGCCTTTTGAGCTAAAATTTGATGCTATGAGCTAAAAATTAACACCATAAGCTACTACAGTAGCAAAAAAAAAAAGTCGTATCATCTGGGTAGAGTTAGACAATGTTTCTTCATCACTAAAATAAGCTTGGCCAGCTTAGACCCTGTTATGCCTCCTTACCATGCCCTCATTCACCATAATCTCCTTCTCCGATTCAGTTCTTAACCTCAGCTCTTTCAGACATGTGGTTTATGGCCTGACCCAACACAGCTGTACTGCTGCAAGCCAAAGGTTTGCAAACTGGTGGAGGGGGAGGAACTGGAAGATGCTGGTGAAAAGAAAGAATACATTTCTGGGGCAGTTTGGACACATACATCATGCAACAGGAAATACTACAGACACTGTGCCAGCAAGAACAATAATTTACATTTCTGCTATCTGTACGTGTTGTCTTGAGATTTGCATTTCTGTGAGCCAGAGTCAGTTCTCCACCAGGAAAAAACAAAGCTGTCTTTTCACCAGAGAGGCAATTTTCTTCATGTTCAGCAGATATGTGATATGGCCTTTGCCTCCCACCTCTGGACTGACAGCAGATACAGCTCAAAGGTATGAGAGCACCTGGGACCAAAATCTCAAATATCCACCCTGAGGCTCCCTCCAGATCCCCCAGCAATGAGTCATCATACAAAAGAAAGAAATTCTTCTTTACTTAATCACACAGGAAAACATTATTCAAAGCTAATGCTTGCTTTATATTTAACCAGGGAATTAATTAGGCAATGGTGATTAAGAAAGGAGAGGTCTAATGGAAAGAATACGTGCTCCCCTCCCCTCTGAAAATACTTAACTGAAATAAAGTGGAGGAGAATTATAGTCTTATTCCGTCTCATAGCCACTACAACTTACATCCTGAAAAGTACTTAGCTTTGTAGTTTGTACCCAATAAATCACAAGAATTAGCTCTTTAAAGAAATGAAGAATAGAGCAGAAAAAAGAAAAAACAACCACCACATGGTTACAGAGCTCAGGCTGAGGTGACAACAGATACCTCAGCAATCAGAGAGAAGCATAAAGGACGATTTTGTCCAGTGTAGAAAAAGATCTTAAAATTCACTGCTGTTGCAGTTTCCACATGTTAAGAGAGAATTGCTCCAAACAAGTGTTTTGTTTTCTGTTCTTTGCAGAATTTAAGTAACAGCGTGAGACTTAGACACTCATTTGCCTCAGAAAACGAGTAATAGGGTATTCATGGCTCCTTCTCTTACTGGCCCCACAACCAGGTAAGCAGAAACAGTCCTGCAGCACCTCCAAAACTCCGTCCCTCCCGTGGCTCCTTGGGTGACACCCCACACGGTGCCTGTGGGACACGGCTCCACCGCTAACTTCAGATCCCGGCACGGGTGACAAAGGCGCCCACCGGGGCACCTTGGGCTGGAGCGACGCTGCAGCCCTCGGGCAGCAAAGAGCAGCAGCCCCCCCCAGGCCACTGCAGAGCCATCGCTGCTGCAAAGCAAAGAGCACCGGGCTGGCACAGCGTCTAAGCAAGACCACAGATCCTTCAGCTTGGGAAAGACCCCTAAGATCACCGAGTCCAACCATTAAATGAACCCGCTTAAAGCCGCGACAGGGATCTTGAAGGGATTCACGAGACTGGCTGCTGCGCTATAGGACAGGCTCAGCACACACTGCCAACACCTGGCACCACAGCTGTGTACTGACTGGGGTGCTGCGTCCAAGCACCCCAGGGCTCCAGGGGAACAAGCTTCCTTCTCATCTTTGCTCTGAAAGAGAAGATGAGAACTGCATGTTCAGCACTGCGTGGCAGCCGCTTGCCAAACTTGTTCATCTCCATTCACAAAATGACCTGCTCTGAGGCTGCTCGGCAAGCTATGGCTGGCAGCTTGTGTGTTGTGTGTGTGCTTCTTAACACTTTAAAAATTATTGTGTAGGGACAACCATTGCCTTGCTTTCAGCCTCTGTCATGCAGCTGAAACGTACCTGGAACGGAGCTACAAGACTGTATAAAATCCCATCAAGTTCCTTTGGAATATGGGTCTGTGCCGTGACTCGGATGAGCCCTGCCCTCTCCCTCCTTCAGGGATGATCACAGCACATAACCCGCAGATGTGATTTCGTAAAACGTGACAGTGCTTTTATTCATTCAAGGAAGACCCACGCCTGAGATCACATATCAACCGTGTTTCCTCTTGGCTCCTAGGGAGACAATTTAGTCTAGATGCCAGGTTGAAATTACTGGCAGAGCAGTAATGGGAATTTCACAGCATGGATATTAACATACTACAATATTTGGCTTATGGACAAAAGATGTTAAGGTTTCTAACCTTTTCTGTGCATAATAATAACAACTTAATTATATATCTGATTTCAATTAAAAAAATCCATTTCACAGTAGGTAACATCCATTCCTATTTCCACAATAAAAATGTTTCTCATCTTAATTTATTGCTGGTAACCACTATTTATTTATGAACCTTTAGTTTCTTTGCTACCAAAATAGCATGCTTTCTTTATTTGGGGACGAATACAAAATGCTACCCTCATAGCACTCAAAACAGACACAACTCTGAAGTTAAACATAAGTAATAAAGGCAGAAGCTTCCTAGCACCACCGTGCTTTTGCAATCATCTAGAGAAAAGAGGCCAAATTAAATCAGGTCTGTGAATACTGTAAGACTGAAATTGATTTAATTCCTGTAGGAGAGGATGTGGGTGCTCAGCCTCTGGTTCTTTTTAATCCAATGTGTCTTTACCAAGGCTACAGCAGCAGCGCTAATTAGGATGAAATGTAATGCAGCTTTATGAGGAACATTTACAGTAGTCACCATACAGAGGCCAAGTTGGACTCCAAGACATTTCAGTAAGAAGGACCTGGGTGTTTAAATACTTAAGGGCTTATCTACATCAAGGGGTCCTAGTTCACACGGAGCTGCAATGTAGTAACTGTTAGACATTAGATGAATGCAATTGCTAAGTCTACATAACCAGATGCCTCCCACTGCAGCCACAACTCCTAATTGCTTCCACACAGCAAGGACTTTCCTCAAATTAAGTGCTCAGCATTCTGAACCAGGCTCCCAGTGTCATTTCTGCCACAACCAAGCCATATGCAAGGTAAGCACTTTTTTCGAGCACATAACACAGCAGACAAAAGTAATATCAAACACAAATCCTTCTCTGATTTCACTGCATCATCTTATGAAGAGGATTAGTTCTCCTGTCTGAGATCCATACCTTCATGCACCTTGCGTTACTGATATTCCTGTTCATCAGCCAAAGCTCCTAAAAAGCTTGTGCACCTTAGATTCTTTCCAAAATAACATGCTCTATAAAAACACTTAACTTTAAAAAACACAATAGAACTATAAACTTCCAGGACTATTGTACCTCTTTTGCTGCACAAACTATTCACAAGGTACCTACACACATATTTAAGATCAGTAACATCAAACGCTCAGAGTCAAGTTTTGCTGCTGTTATTAGATCCAACTTATGAATCAAATGATTTTATAAACCACTAACTATAATACTATCCTTTTGCCTTTTAAAAATCCTTTTACTGCTATCTGGAAGAAAAATAAATTAAAATCTTATGCTATTTTCCAGCCTCTCTCCTGAAATTAATTCTCTTTTGGTCATAATTCTGAACCATAATTTAGCAAACAACAGATTTTGGAAGTAGCTATCATTCAAAGAAAATTCTCTATTCATAAATAGAGAATTCCAACATAATTTCCTGTCCTGAAAGTGAAGAGACAGGGAAAAAAAAAAAAAAACAAAAAAAAGAACAATTGAATACGACAATGTTCAAGCTCAGTTTTCATTGCAGACAATACTAGCATGTTTGTTATGTCTTCGAAGTATAAAAAAGAATCAATTATCACCTCAAAAATAATCCATGACTTGAACACAGCATGTCACATGCAAACCTTCAGGCATTTGTACAAGCTCCCTCATTCACACACCGGAAGGTTTTCTTCATCAGAGTCAAATACTGGGCACGCAAGTGCCAAAAGAGTTGGAGGGAATTTTTTGGTAGAAACATAAACATTCAGCTATTTCCCAAGCCTAAAAGTTTACACACCAGCCACGGGGAGGTTCTCAAGGGATGCTGACAGCAAACAAACTGCTGGTCAAGCAACTACAGCTGAAGCTCGGATTCGGGCCCAACGTGAAATACCCTTCCTGTATTGTGGTTTAAGACTCTTCCAAAAGACAACAGGCTTAGAAAATGTTACACAGCAATTATCAGATTTAAAATAAAAATCCGACAGCTCTGTGGCAAAACGGTGTGTGGTGAACCTGTCACAAAGCTACTGACAACTGATTGAAGGACTACTGTTGAGTTAAAACAACCGGCAGTAAGTGCGTTGAGAAATTCAACACAACTCACAAAACAAACGTCTGCCAGGTTTCCAGATGACCTCCACAAGTTTCCCCCTGCATGCTGGTCACACTGCTTTAGGAAAGTATTTACCAGAAAGGCTGAGATTTTCTTTAAGTCTGTTTATTTGCACAGTAGAGCAGTCACTGAGAGAGGCCACCGAAGAGGTTGAAATGGCAAAAAGAGTATCTTTAAAATTTCCTGTTACCCAAACTAAACAGATCGGGTGGCTGAAGGGGAGGATCATCCTTTGATGACCTTCTTGTCACATGGCCATATTCTCGTTGTTAAATTATGTGTCTCAGTTTACATAATGAATGACAATTTTTTTTTTTTCCTGAAGTAACCAAAAACTTCAACCAAATTACATTCATTCAGCAATGCGTGTGGTGAAAAAATATCGAGGAATGACTACTAAGAATTACAAATTCTTTTTAGCATCTGTGTATTCTAACTGTACATGAATTTAAGATAGACTTCTGAGGACATTGAAACCAGATGCTACAATGACTTACACAAGATAGCAGAGCATTGTAATATGGAATTAACTTAAGATGGTTCGCTACTTTAGGAATGTCACCAAATTTTTATTTTAAATTTTTCAAATTTAGAATCTTTCAGTAGTTAATAGATCAAGTAACCGCCTGGATAAAGGTCTAGACTGAAATTGGATCAAATAATTGACCACATACAAACTCGATTGTGGGGTGAGGTTTGCCTGTTTTTTTCTCTAAACTATTTGAATATTTATAGTTAGAGCAAAAAACTTATGGGGGAGCTACAAACTAACAGTTTGGTACATATTTTAAATATCATCATCCATTTATATTTAGAAATACTGAGACATGAAACCCAACTGCTCAAAGTAGGGCCACCTAAAGCTGGTAACCCAGGCCCAGTAAAAGCTGGAATATCTCCAAAGGTGGAGACCCTACAATGTCTGTGGGCAACCTCTTCTGCTGTTTGACCAACCAGAGAGTAAATAAGTAATTCTTTTGTGTTTAAACACTGGCCCTCCCAGCTCTCTGTTGTCTGAAGACTGCCCGGGGTGCTTTGTTCTCCATCATCTGAGTCACTAAGGAAGATCTTTCACAGCACTGGCCCAACAGTCAGCCCCTGGGGTATGTGACCAGTGACTGGCTTCCAGCTGGACCTTGTGCCACTGACCACCACCCTGTAAATCCCAGAAGCTCAATCAATTTTTAGTCCACCTCTTGCACAGTAAAAAAAAAAAAAGACAGAAATACAATAATTTGGCTTATAAGACAGCATCTGCCTAGGATGTTTAGAAGCCATTGCAATGGAAATATCAATTAAAGCAGCAAAAAAGCAGATGATAAGGAAAGAATAAAGTATCAAATGCAAATTTAGAACGGATTTATCTTTTCTTTCTATACCATCCTGTGCCAAAACAGGCTTGAAATGAATGACAAACTGATTTTGAACCACATCTGTGATGTGCTTTTAGCCCCAGTAGAGAACAGTTATGAGTTCCCTTCATGCTGAAGAGCAAGAAATTAAAACCCCCCTTTCCTTTTTCAAGAAAAGAAAGGAACATTCAACTACATGCCCCGTATTGCATCAGCCTCATGGTGCCACAGAGCACAGAGGAGTTTCTAGGTTTGCCTCTAGAGTCCCTGAACCCTCAGTGTCTAATTACTTTGAGAGGAAGAGCTTGAAGATGCAAATTCCTTCACAAGAGCAATGCAGATACAGTCCTTATTACCTTTTTTTTTTTTTTTAAATGAAGGTAATGGACTATTTTCAGATGATTAATAATACTGTTTAATCATATTAACTTAAAAACACCTATTGTATCAAGGGATTCCACTCCTCCAGCCCGACAGGCCACCTGCACAGCAGGCTTTGGGCATGTCTTCACCACTGGCATATTTCTACTCACAAAACCCTGTGCTATCCACAGATTCACTGACCTCATGTGTGTATTGCTAAGAGGAAAGCTGGGATCCATTTTCGTCCCTGCATGCCCATTTCCAGGCTGGACTTCTGGTCTGAGGTTTTCTTTATAGCTAATAAAGAGGGTAATTCAGCTGTTTCAGGTCAAATGAATGGCTCTCGTCGTGGGGAACTGTTGACTACAGAGCAAAGCTAAATACCCAAGCTAAATTTAGGTGAAATAAATCCTTCCCTCAGAACAGGAAATCATAGGAACTTGCCAGAAAGATTCAGGAACACTCTCTCTCTTCTGAGTCCTCATCGTAGGAATATTATTCCACTGATTCAACATGAAATTACTTTTAATGAAAAATGTTGAGCCAGTCTTCTCCAGCTTCATGAGATGAGCGGGGACTTCCAAGGCCAGCAAATGCACTCTTTTTCTCCAAAGAGTCAATTAAGAACTACACGGAACGCTCAGTTTTGTGCATTGGTTTCATGTCCGGGAGCACAGCTGTGAGAATCAGATCTAGGCTAGGCTCAGTGCAGGCCACAAGACTATATATTGATACAAAAACTTCAGAAAGGAGATATTCACCAACAAAAGCATTTGCTGATCACAGTGACAATTACTTCATCCTTAACACTGGGGTAGCCCGTTCTTACTGCTTCATCTAAACCAACATACTCAAGGAAATACTGCTGCACCTTTATTGTGATTTGATTTAGATCTGAGCCAACCTTGCAAGAAAAAGCCATTAAATGATATTAACATAGTAGTGAGATCATACTCTGACAAATAAGAATAATGAGGTAAATTAAGGGCAGATGGATATTGAGGCTTTCTTCTAAATGTCCTTAATTTTGAAGGTTTTAGACATACTGTCTCCTGAACCTCAGTGCAATTTTAGTTTTTTACTATTTGTGATATTTATAGCTCCCATTTGTACAAGTAATATGTAATTTTAATGCAGGTCTAATAGTTCCAACTGCCATTGACACAGACTGTAAAATGAAAAAGGGAGAATATCTTGTTGAGTGAGATGCTATTTTATGTCATTCCTGCCACCCTAACCACTGCAATACAGTGGGTTAATGTCGTATTTGGATTCCAACCTTGTCAACACATCAAAGATCCTCCCAGGTGAAGAGGAGCAAGGCTGTGCAATTGATCTCCCCTAACCTGTAACGTCTGTGTCACTCTGGTCCAGGGTGAGCGACTGCAATGCATGCTTCTTTCTGAGAGAGATAAGAGAGATGCCTTGAAGAAGTACACGATGATGAAAGGTATGAGACAGGCATAGACCTTGGGAAATGTCAAGGGAGATCACAGTCAAAACTGCCTTCTTTATCCAGAATAAATAACAGCAGTTGTGGATTACGCAACTGTAATTCTGTGGAGGAGGTCTGGTAACATAAATCACAGTAAAGACAACTTGAGACTCTTTTTAAAGACGAAGGAGGTTATGCATATTTTTAGCCTGTATTCCAGTGTTCCCAGGCACAATCCCTACAGGTACTTCTGTGGCTGTTGTGAGTCCCCTCTGTGCAGTGTTTTTCCCGTCCCTATTTATTATCTGCTGTCACCCTACTCTATCATTTTTTCCTTTTCATCCTTCTGCACACTCCTTCTCGATCACGGATTGCTGCCATCTGCCCTGTTCCAAATTCACTGCTTCCATTATCACTTCCTTTACAGCTGGGGCACATCTGCTCTCAGATTCACTTTACAATTTTTCCTAAGGCTCTGCCTTGCTCTCAGCATTGCTGGAATGCCTGTGCAAGGAAAGCAGCAGCTACAGGAATCTTGCCACCATCTGTGGCTTGATTCAGAGCCATTGCAGGCAGGAAGAAAACCCTCAGCTTCAACTGCAATCCAAACCCTATTTCCACTAGTTTTTCTCTTCCTAACTGCTGTTGAATGACACAAATAAATAAGTTAAACTGCACCAGGATTACCATAAACAGGTCAGCAACTCTGGATACCTCATTTCTGGCACACTGGGTTTGGCTCAGAAAACAGAAAACCCACTTGCTGCCTGAAAGAAGGTTCTGGAAAAATCAGTGGCAATGTGTTCAACAGGGCACTCAGAAAATGAGGAGTCCTGAAGAAAGGCCAATTCAGGTTTGCAGGTTCTGACACATTTCCTCATTCTGGGTAACCCCAACAGCATTTCTTACCAAGTTGAATAAATCTGCATAACGCTTTCCTTGGCTTCAGTAAATGTGTCAAGATTTGTCTCACTAAAACTTCAATGTCAATGCAAGAAAGGCCATCACACATATGGGAAAAGTAGAAATAAAAAAACCCCAAAATCTGACAAAAATGTGTCTATTTTCTCTAAGTTCCTTCAGCTTTCATTCTCCTACAGACATTTATTCCTCCTCTTGAGAGGTGTTGCTGCAAAAATACAGGGTTAACAATTTTAAATGAATGACTTTAATTTTCCATGTCCTCCTGTCTAATATAATTATCCAGACAGGTTTTTTTATTGAATTCCAGTAACATAAAGACTTGTCAAATTCTTCCTGCTTTCAAGTGTTCTGGATGGAAATAACTGGTATGTATATTTTTAAAATGGCAAAAACAGCAGAAGAGAATAACAAGCATAAAGATTTCTCTCTCTTTTTAAATACATATTTCCCAAATGAAGAAAACTGCACAGAGCATCAAAATGAAATACAAATATATAGCTATCACTTTGATTTCCCTGTCTTTTTCAGTTGAGTTACCCCGATGCCTTTTCCGTTTTAAAAAAAAAA
>WEKY01036057.1:42329-68980 GCA_013390045.1 Picathartes gymnocephalus
TTTTTTTTTTTTTAAAAGAAAGACAGACATGAAAAGGTCTAAACCAGAGACACATTATTATTCAAGAAACATTATAAGGAATAACTACTTGCATTACTAATACTTTATCATTCATGCAAACTATTTAGCATGAGAGACAAAAGCAGATTATATATACATCTACAGCTATGTTTATTATGTTAAAGAGATACAAGCCTTGGAGAACAAATATAGCACACAAAGAAGGGGAAAAACCAACAAAACACCAGCCAATACCAAAAAATCCCAAAGCAGGGAGGAAAATTAATTAAATTAAGAACATGTACCTGAGGATGGTACAGGTTTAGCATGGTTAAATTGTTTTACAATTTCTTGTTTCCAAATACCTTGAAGAGAATCAATGATTAACTGAAAGGTTCCCTATCATGTGCCATGGTAAAGACTGTATAAAAGCAAAGGGGGAAATGTTGGTATGGTATTAAAGCCCCAGTTCTTTTTTCTATCTTTTCTCCAATAACCCATTAATTTCCGTAAGTGTTCTACACATGCAGTGACTCCACAACAGGGCTCTAATTGCTTCTTTCCAGACTGATGTGAAGGCATCAACATGCATAAAATTCCATTTGTGCTCATGGGATTTGTATGGCCAACCCTGCTTGTTATTCTTCCTGAGTCTGTTCTCCTGGTTCTTGCACTTTTAAGGTCGACTCCAACAGAACGCCTCTGTCTTGCATTAAAATACAGTTGTGAAATTCGTAACTAAGCAGTACTTTAAACCGTATTATTTAACCTACGACTTTTCCTCTGACAAGTGTGAAAACGTGTGCAATATGACAGAAGGTTTGCTATAGTAATTGCGTGTTGTGATTGAATGAGAGAGTAACAACCACGGAAATAACCGTCTTGCTGAAATTGCCGCAGAAGGTAAGTTGCTCCTGTACGGTTTTAACTCGTGCACCATCTGTTTCCACAGTCCTTTAAATGTTTCTTCAACTAGTTAAGGGATTTGATTGTTGTTCCTGCAGGCATTGCCACATTTTCTCTGACCTTTTGCACATGGTACTTTGGAAAGTGTGTCTCTCCGTCCCTTTCTGTCCTACCCCCCTTCAAACTCTACTCACTGGAACTCATTCATCCACTGCCCACATCTGACACACCTCCCACTCGTGTTTTCTAAATTCATGTCACATTAGCTAGCAAAGAGGAGATTACATATGGGCAAAGTGTGTAGGTCCCTTTGTGTATCCAGCAGATGGAGACACAGTGTTTGTTTCCCTAAAAATTGGCATTATTAAACATCAGTTCAAGATCGAGTAATATTCAAAAATTGTTATGATGGCCAAGACTTACCTAGCTGTGAAAAAAGAAATATATCTGAATAATAATCACGTTGTAGAGTTGAATTACAATGCTAAATCATTTGCAATATCGCACTACATTAAACTTAACAGATTATCAAGACTAATTCTATAGTAAAAAAACAAACAGCTGAAGTTAAAATGAAAATTAACAACAAATAATATCTCTTCATCTAAAGCATTGTCTCCTTCACACATCAGCACAGCTCTACAAAGAAATAACCAACACTACAAAACTGTTATTGTAACGTGGCACACAGTGACATTATGTTACAACAGTAATTTTGTAGTTACAACCACTTTGTAGTTACAACAAGGAAGCCTTCTTCAACTCAAACATCTGGGTGAACAAAAAAAAATAGGGGATATCTGATGAAACCAACGTGTTGCAAGTTAAAAGTGAACAAAAAGGAGATTCTTCTTCACATAAAACAGTGGATGCCACAGAAATGAGAAAAGCTTATGGGAGCTGAAAATCAATAATATGAATTCACCTAAGAAAAAAGCCAACTAGCTATTTAAAGCACGAAGATAAAAGCACTGGATCAAAAAGTCCCCCAGTGATGAAAAACCAGGACTAGGAAAAAGTTCTGACAACTGCCATTAAATGCTTACCCCATCCCTGCACTCCCCACTGAGCATCAGCTTTCGGCCAAAGCAACGGCAGGGCACTGAGACACGCATTTGGGCTGACCCAGCGTGGCCCCTCACACACTCCTCAGCAAACTTCCTGCAGAACTATCGAGAAAATTATGAACAACAGGCAACAGGCACAGTTTTGGGGTTTTTTTTTCGTGAGCTAAAATCTGTGAAAACAACAAATTGGATCAGAACAGAAATTGACAAAATGGGAAATGACCACAAACCCTCCTCTGCCCTGACCGAGACAAGGTTTTGGAGTGCAAGTCTTCCACCCCAATTGCTTCTGCAGATGTCCCTTTGAGCAACCCTTCCCTGGAAAGATGTCAGCAAGTAGGGAAGTTTATTGCACGATGTGCTCTTGCTTCTCCATGCCACGAACAAGAAATGTGGATCACACCAGCCAATGCTAACCATACAACGGACTATAGCTCCTCCTTATCCTTGCTGGATTTGCCAGGCAGCGTTCTCACCTCCCTTGTGGAGCCTCTCTCCCTCTGGTCTCCTTTGTTTCTTCCCAATGTGCTGCTGTAGGAGGCTTTAGGAAAGACTTCACCACTGCACAGTGAACTGCTCTCTGAATCCGAAATGGAAAATACTGCGCCACCTTATCTTTATGACAAAAGAAGACGTGTTTTATGCTTGCCTTGCATTAACATGTTGAATACAGCAATGTCAATAATATTCAAATATTTGACAAGTCTCTACTTCTGCTATAACTTCTTTATTTTGGTAACTCACTGTTCCATCTGAGAGCAGCATTCTCATTATAGAGCCCCCTAAAAAACATACCATCCCCAGTAACATCTCAAGAGTTGAGCATTTGATTTGCCTTTCCAGACGGAACTGTTCTCAAGAAGTCATCCAAAATCACTTTCAGAAAATTTCTCCCCAAGGAGTTACAATTAATTAAGAGTCCATGCATGGGTTAGTCATTTACATGATTCCATTGTGGATTCTGCAATTTTTATCTAAAGTCTTTGAAGCTTATATATAATGTCAGTCATTCTGAGTCATCAGCAAATTACAATCCTCTTTACTGCACTGCTGGAAACACTGTTAAATACATGGAGCAAAACTGGTCCTGACACCACTCCCGCTAATACTGCTGTTAACCTCTTCCATTGAGAGAACAGCTTTTTTATTCTTTGTATTAATTTCTCATTTGCTAATTGACTTTTAATCCATAACTTCCGAAGGCTATCGATTTCTCCATCCCATGAATCTTTTTTGGTCTATTATTCGGTCAATAAATAACACTGCTCTTTTTCTCAAAAATACCCAGCAAGGAAGGAGGCTGCCACGGCAGCACAAGCCTTCATGGTTTAATTGGTGCCAGAAATAAAGTAGGAGACTCCCTCTAGAGCGCCCAGACAAGCCAGTCAAGACTTTCATCCTCAGCTCGGTTAAGGGGGCACACACTGCCCAGAACGGATGGGTAGAGCTGGGCAAAACCAGCAATTCTAAGTGCAAACAGAAGCAAACAGAAAACAGGGACGCCACTACATGTGACTTTTCAGCCAAGTCGTGAGCTGTTCTAATAATAAACCAGAGAAACAGCCTGAACGTTACACGTTATTGAGCAGTGGACTCTGACCTTTCTCAGTCCCGACGCTGCAAGCAATGCCAGCCCTTGCCCTCCCCGGCACGGGGAGCACTGCCGTGACAGCAGCCCTGGCTTCAGCTTGCTCGAGTGAGATGTGGCCACAGGACAAAGAGCACTGGGAAAGGTTTTGGGTTTCCTTCTTCAGGAGAAATTATTTTATTTTACAGACGTCGTGACAGTAAGCACTCCTCATCAAAGTAGTGGCACATTGACTAATGATAAATCAAAATACTATGGTTTTAGCTGTACGTGGAATATATTTTGGATGATTTGGCTGATGATTACCGTAGTACTGCAGGTGTAGAACAAAGCTGTCTCACTTCTCTCCTTCAGACTATTCCTTCAAACCTAGTATCTAAAAAACTTGACAAATTGTAAGCTGGTGTTTTACTTTGTCAAACCCTAACAGCTAATACTACCTCTACAGTGGGCTCCTGGTCCTTAAACAGCCATCTTAAATACACCAGCAATAAAAAAGCATAAGCTATGACTGATTTGGTCTCTTCAGCTGCTAGGATCAGTCCAGACAACCCATAAATTCTTTATGAACTAAAAAGCAGAAACTTAAAATACACAGATTAAGCTAAACCAACTTTAATACACTTCAGGATTTTGGCTACCACTTCACCTATAATTAACATTGACACTAATATGTTTTACCATATTAGAACCGGTATGGCCACAAGTCTAGCATTATGGTATAGAGTAAAAAGCGGCCAATCCCATAATGTGACTCAGAGAAAATCCATATGTGATCCGGCAAAAACTGTAGTCCTTTCTTCTCAAGCTCTAAGGGTTTCCAGGACATGGCTATGCCATCACTCAGGACAGTGAAGGACACCTGTAATGGATTTCCATCTACAGAAAAGCCTTGTCTGAGAACTGGAAGGAAAACTGTGTGACGATGGAGGGTAGAAGGGGAAAGGCATAGAGGATACCAGGTTTTCTCTAAAACCACCTGTAAGGTCAAAGAGTTTCAGAGCGCATTTGGCTGTAAGTGCAGACACTGTAAATCATAAATTTATCAGTATCAGGATTTCAATGCAGAAACTCCAAGGACAAACAAGGAGCAAACCTACTTCATAAAATACTAACTCTTCCTTCTCACAAAACAACTTTCCTCACTACATGTAGCTGCGTAGATAAATAAGAGCAGGAGGGAGAAAAGAAACTTAAATGTGAGGGTGGTGAGGCCCTGGCACAGGTTGCCCAGAGAAGCTGTGGATGCCCCATCCCTGAAAGTGTTCAAAGCCTGGTTGTACAGGGCTTGGAGCAACCTGGGATAATTTAAGGTGTCCTTGCCCACAGCAGGGGGCTTGGAACAAGATGATTTTTGACGTCCCTTCCAACCCAAACCATTTTTAATTCTACGATTTTCCTGATTGTTTTACTTTAATTCTCAAGAAGTGAATTAAACCCAAGAAACAATGGCCCACACCAATAGTTTCACTATGTTTCCTTATTATCATGAAATGAATACCCTGAAAAGATACAGATGATGTACAGAGTTAGTAGATGGCTGTATACAAAAGTGAATATAATTTTTTTTCCCCAGTATTATCTCTAATTTTCAAGTGCACTTTAACAATGGAATAATTCAAGTTATAGTGCAATATGAATGTTTTTCTATTGCATTATAATTCACTTCATAAAGGGCTGGAAGGCCTATTCTTTTATATTACATGCCAAAAAAATTAACATTTACCTATGTTGTTCCTAATTATTAGATACAAAAGGAAACTAGCAAATAAATAAATTTCACTCCACCAAAAAAAAAAAAATTTTCCCCCCACAAAAAAAAAAAAAACCCAAAAACCAAAACAACAACAAAAAAAACAAACCAAAACCAAACAAAAACAAAAAACCCCAACAACAACAACAAAACAAAACAAAACAAAACAAAACAAAACAAAAAGAGAAAGCTCTTAGGCAATACTCTTCACCACAACCTAGATCCTACATTTCACCATGAAATCCACACTGTCTAAACTCTGAGTCTAGGCTATTAATTATTATGAGAAACAGCATAAACTGGATCAAGCTTAGTCATAAGAAATTAGAAGCAGGCAACTCTTTGCCTTTAAAAGGAATGAAAACAACAGCAATAACAACCTCTTACTGTACTAGTCAGGAAGTATCCATGTGTGACAGAGACTGGCAGTATATTTTACACAGTCTGTGCTCAGTCTGGTGCTGCAAGGTAATACAGCACTCAAGAGGGGGACCCCACATCCCTCTAAAATGGAATAGGCTGCAGGATCAGCAACAAAATGCCTGGGGATGTAGCAGGATGGAATTCCCAATACCTGCCTCTGCTGACATTGAGTTTTCTCTGCTGAAGCCCTGTGTTCAAGTTTTGCAATATTGGCTTTTGGGCAGTAGAAAGAGTGATCTTCTCACATAAAAAAACCAACAGGACTGCATATTGTTCTCTGTAATCGTCCCTGTTGTGGGGGTGAAGCCAACCCTGTCACACCATGGACTGTCACTGGCGGCATCTGATGTGGTCCACTCACTTTCTGATAATACTGAAACCTTTTACTGGAGCTGCCTTTTAGTCAATACCTTTCTTTCACATAAATTGAACATACAGAGGGTAGTTTAGCCACAGAAGTTATGATTTGCAATCTCACCAATATGCTCAGTTCTCTCCCAATAGAGCAAAATTGAGGAGGAAACAAAGTCAAAGGTGGGTTACAGATACTACGTGAACATCAGCTTCATGTAAGCTCCGTTCTACACTCAATCAAAATTTAAGGACAAACAAATATTTTAAATATTTCATGAAAACATCACAGTAAAAAGACCAAGCTGGGCAATTGGAAACCCTGCAGAAAGAGCACACAGAAGCCATCATCTGAAATACTTCCAGCGGAGGTGTCTCAGACATCACTTACCTTGTTTCAACTCAGATACATAAAAATCTGAATCTGACCCACAGTGTAGTCTTTGGATAGGCCGTTATCTCTCTCATTTCAAGAAAACCATATCCCTGATGTTACCAGAACGGCAGCAATCGGCTTAGTTGAACCTACCCTAATCAAGGAGCCATTCTTCTGGTGAGATACTTCTCCATATTGAAAGAGTTGGGGGAAATGCCAACATTTCTCTGCTGGTTTGGGCTGGGATAGAGTTAATTCTCTTCTTAGTAGCTGGTACGGGACTGTGGTGTGGATTTGTCGCAGGGATGTTTCAGTTCTTGCTGGGCAATGCCTACACAGAGCCAAGGGCCAATTTTGTGTTCCTCATCCCACCGCACCAGTGAGAAGGCTGGGGGTGCACAAGGAGCTGGGAGGGGACACAGCCAGAACAGCTGGCCCCAAAAGGATATCCCAGAGCACATGAGACATGCTCAGCCTGTAAAGCTGAGGGAAGAAGGAGGATGGAGGGGACATTGGGAGTGACGATGCTTGGCTTTCCAGGTGACCATTACATGTCATGGGGCCTTGCATTCCTGATGGGATGGCTGAACACCTGAAGCCGTGAATTAATTACTTGTTTTGCTTTGCTTGTGTGCGCAGCTTTTGCTTTCCCCATTAGACTGTGCTTATCTCAACCCAAGAGTTTTTCACTCTGCTCTTCTGATTCTTTCCCCCAGCCAGCTGGTGAGGGAGCAGCTCCGCGGGTCTTCGTTGCTGGGTGACAGCTTCCATGGACTGAAATATTACAAATATGCCACTCAAACGAACCTATCTGCAGCATACCGTGGTAGGAGATTTTATTGGCCCTGTAAAACCTGTGAGCCCTTGGAAGGCTGCTGCATATTGACTAAGCTGATTCCTCCATCAAGGAGTTATTTACATATAAACAGGCTTTAGTCTAAAAGCATGCCATGACATTGAAGAGGAGGGGGGAGAGATGCTGGAGAAATGACTATTAGAAGTGCTAACATGGCCAAAACGTCCCACCTGCCTATTTCTAGTTTTGGTCCCATCCACAAGTTGGTTTTTTTCCCAGCTCTCCTCACTAAGTGCATCCAAGTTACCACCAGTACATCACCTCTTGCCTTTGCCAATGGCACTTTGTTCATTTTATCAACACGGAGCAAATACCAGGTTTCAGGAAAATTACTCTGCAGGTTGAAGCTTACCTGCAAAATCTCTTTTGCCTCTCTGGTTCTGAAGCCCCATGCTGTAAAGCTTTCCCTCCCTACCCTGGGAGGCATTAAGCAATTCTCCCAGGCTATTCCGGATCCTGACTACGACACTGAATATCATCAGTGCTACAGAGACACCAAACTCCAGTTATTCATTCTCCTCCTCCTCCTTGCAGAGGTTGTGCCAAGGTAAAAGACCAGTAAGAGAGCTTTCTTCCAATAGATGTGTTCCTCAGTTTGAGATGTGGGATCAATATTTAGTCACACCATGGCCAGCATTCCTCTTGCAAGGTATGTACACCACAGCTAGTTAATACACCAAAGCTGAAGCTGATGTGCTGCTGACTGGTCCACAGCAAAAAACAGAAGATCCCAGTAAAAACAAGCTGAGAAAAAGTTGGCAAAATGGTTATTTATCTCCCACTGTTCCCTTGTCTTTCAGTTTGGCCAGGTTGGGCTGCCTAAGGCTTGAGAGCACTGCATTTTCCTCATCTGATCTATTATTCATGAATTCAACTATAAAGACGGGCATAAAGATCACTAATCTTATATCAGCAGCTGAAGTTTACAGGCTCCATATTCATCAACACCCTCCAGCTTCAACCATTAAAGCAAATATTCCTCAGAAGAACTAACAATGAACAAGGTAAAATGGGAATAGCTGCAAAATGTTTGCATTCCTGCCAGAATATTTCCCACTGTCTTGAGCTACAGACACAGTAGGTTTCAACAGGCCCATCTTTGTGATCTGACTGTTGTATGGCAAAACTTCACAGAATACATCCATTTAAAAATTACAACAGTAATCAGAAAATCCTGCAGTTTTAATTGTGCAATGTACTATTATTATTATCTATATGGAGTTACCATCCCAAAAGGGATGTGTTTTGTGCTGGGGAGTGGAAGGGGATGGGGATTGACGTCAGCTGCCCTACAACTCTCTGCACTTCTGAATTATCATCTTTTAACCTTGGGGAAAAATTGAATTGTGCTACTGAATAAATTTAGCACAGAGTCAACTTAATGATCACATTAGTCCCTGTCTGTTCTCCCAATGCCCATCCAGTATTTAATTAACCTATTTCTGTAGGTTACTTCCTGGAGCTATTTTTAGGTACTTTAATCTAAGCCGTCCCTTCTCTGAAGATGGTTACATGAGTTACCTTTCTTCTACGAGCTGTGTCACTGCCACTTGGGTGTTAGCAGGAACATGGTTATGCCAAAGCCTGTTCTGACTTAATTCCTCAGTATATCACTGCCCAAAGTCTATGAGACTTTTTTTTTTTTTTTTTCCTGGTTAATTCCTGGGACAACAAAAATCATTCCTGCTACTTCAGCAACTTGGTAGAAGATGGATTTTCTTCAGTCTGACCAATAATCCAATCATGATCATGGGCTGATTTTATTACAGGGGGGTGGAAAAAGACTCTATGCATCATTTTCCTGGAAGCAAGACCCACACACCAGAGATCTTGTGACAAAGCCTTCGTGTGCCAGCCCACACAGCCTGCAGCTGTAGCAGCCAGACGGGTGTCTGGTGGTGAATGCACCGACAGAAAAACCTCATTATCCAAACCGGGGAAGTGACGTGCTACTTCTTTTGTCTGCAAAGGGTGCAGGATGGACACGACTAACAGCCAGAGAGTTGCTATTGTGGTTTGTTTGCCTCAGTGCACAGTTAGCTGCAAAGCTAAAAAACAGGCAGCTGAAAAACGTACTGAAAGAGCTACCAGAGCGGGAGCCCAGCCAAAGCTTTAAAATATACAGAATTGCCATTTGGAGCCTGGGATTTGCCTAAACTGTTTGGAAAAGGAATCTGAAAAAAGAGATCCTATTTCCCTGGCTGATCCATGGAGAGACTGGGCATCTCTTGGAAGGAATTTATAACTACCAGGGTAACATCTTGGGTGATTGTGATAGTGGCTGTCGAGATCTCACATGTCTTTAGCTGCAGCAGATTGCTGTAGACTAGTCTTTCCCTCTGCTGAACGTATGTCTGAGATTTTATCTGGTTGAAAAAAAATCCCTCTTTTGTTCTGTATGCTTATTGCAGTTTTGACCAATCTGCTGGCAAATCAGCTTTTCCAGCCTCATTCTCTGCCTACTGAAAACACATCAAACAATTCCTTGTAGCTCTAATGGGTAAGAGATGATGGCTAAGGCTTTCAAGCTCCTTTTCCAAAATATTTCATCTATGTTTTAGTGAAAAAGCCAGCTCTTGGGACTCGGAGGAAGGGGGAGGTCCTGGCAGGAGATCTTAGCTGTCTCTATTATTTTAATAAAGTCAGCTGAAGTCCCTTAGAAGTTAAGAGGGAAGTAAAAAGTACTCTGTGTAGTGGTGAATCCAACACTAAAATCTCTGTGCTCTTCCAGCATGTAGTTTGAAGCAAGAAGCAGAAAATAAAGGATTGTCTTTAAAGAGCTAAGAATTTTAAAAAGTTTATAGGTAAGAGTCAGAAGCATGATTGACAAATGTGAAAAAAATAACATTCAAGGACAACAGTAATAAAAAGACTAAGTAATGGAAGAGATTATTAATGATTTCAAAGCCGGACCTGTAACCAGATGCCTTCAAATTAACTCAGCACACACATGAAACGTTGCCTTTTCTAGCCTTCATCTTGTGAAACCATAGTTCTATTTCTCTCTTGTGAAATGTTCCTATATCATATATGATTGTACATAGTACAATTGGGTTTTCATATTATATGAGTTGATTATATACCATTACTAAAAATACAATATCTAATTTTTCTTTCATGTAAATGTTACATATCATGTAAGCAAAAAAACAGTTTCAGTACACCTTGCTGTGACTAAATTTATCACTATACCACTTCCCATTATTAAGGAAATAATATAAATTGCTAAAATAACAATTATTTATTATATTAAAATAATATATGATAGACATTTTCTAATATAGTGTGTATAAAATTAGTAATGCTTCTAATATAGCATTATTTTCACCTTATGTGTATTTTAAACAACAGTGGAGATGTGTAAGATACAGAATTTCACAACAAACATCAAGTAAGGATATCAGATATTAGGTTTCCTCTAAATATGTGCAACGTTTTGGTCAATAATAACACGAAAAATTAGATAGGAGGTAAATGAAGTATAAATAATTAAAATGTTCAGCTTTCTCAGGCTGGGCCATTTAGAGGAGAAAAACAAGAGTGTGCATACCATAAGCATCCTTTTTTTTTTTTTTTTGTACT
The DNA here is from genome assembly GCA_013390045.1 of Picathartes gymnocephalus. Taxonomy (NCBI): domain Eukaryota; kingdom Metazoa; phylum Chordata; class Aves; order Passeriformes; family Picathartidae; genus Picathartes; species Picathartes gymnocephalus. Next base: position 53,232 of record WEKY01036057.1, read on the forward strand.
GACTTTAACTTTCACTATCCTGCCAGGATCTTTTTAGATGCCACTCTAATTCATCCTAGGAGACAACATATTTATTAATATCTACAATGGACCCTGGATTTTGTATGCTATTAATATACTTAGCAACTTCAGAAAGCAAGAAATGGTGCACTACCCGGAGAGGTTTTGCTGGGTAACCACTTTTTTACAGGTGTGTAGTGGAACATGTGGGTGGCTGTGACTTTTGGGGTGTCTGACTGCACCAGGAATGTTCTGCAGCAGGCAATGCCCTTATTAATGCATAACCTGCCAGGAGATATGACCCCAGGTGCTTCTTTTGCTGCATTTAGGAATAAAATTAGGTATTCAAAAGGATTAAGTAGGAAGGAAAGTGGATGCAAAGCAAAAGCAGAAACCAGTAGTGAAAATGAAAGGAAGTTCTGAACTCTGTGGTCTTAAATTTCATGTTACTTTACCAAGAACATTGTCTATAAGCATTACCACCTCCCCTCTCCAAAAAATTTCACACCAAATTCGATAAAGACAAGATTCTGTTTTTTCTTCAGATCATACAAATTTGTGAGACTAGTTAAAGAAAATTAAATGGCACCTAGTTTAGGAGCACAGTTGCTTTTTAACTTTTCCAATTTTTCTTCTGAATATCTTTCTCTTTTAAACATATATTTCTTCCTGATAACAGCCTTAAAGTACTGTACATATCTTGTAAAATCCCTGTTGAGCTGTAAGATTACCTTTCAGCTCTGCTGCAAGTTGATATGCTAAAAACCAGCAAGCAGTAAGCTTTCTTGACCTTGAAGGGACAAGCTGCTGCCATAAAGTGAAAGACCATATTTCAACAGAACTGCAAAAACAACTCCAAATCTTCATTTTTCCTGTCCTCAGCTAAGATCTGACATGTTGTCTCAATGAAATTTGGAAATTACATGTCAAAAGAACTTTGCTGAGTCCAACATAAAGACAAATTTCTCTTTTGTAGGAGCTGACAGGGGAAAGATACAGAGTCTGCAGGGTCCACGTGGGTACCGCACTCAGCATCCTGAAAAACCAGTTCACAACTACTTGTTGCTCCTACGTTCCAGTCTCTTCCAAAGGGACTTCTTGGAAGCAGATCTCTAGAAAGGGGCAGGGGGAATCCTGTAAACCAGTGCTTGGAGGTCCAGCTGAGAACTGCAGCAAACAATGAAATCTGTCATTGCACATTACTGCTGAACAAAATCCTCTGAACTCAGAGTCGGACTAACGACTGTGACTGCCTCCCATCCAGCCATCAATCCCGCCTGTGCAGGTAAATGAGATTAGTGCTGAATTTGTCATGCCAAAGTCCACTCCTGGAGGTGTTGGGAGCACTGTGGCCTTGCTAGGTGCTAGCTCTTAGGGGCTAGGAGGCAGTTTAAGGGGATTACTGGGACTATTGCAGGTTGATTGGAAATACTGATTTTTGTCTACGTGGCACAAGTTGTCAGACGTATCACCATCCGGTCCTGACTCAAAATGTAGTTAAGTTCACACCGTGTTCCTACCGCTGCCATCTCCATTTGTGTTCAGACTCTGGACAAAGGGTACAGAGAGAAGGGCAAACCTGCACATCCTCACCTGGCACCACGTGGCTCTCTGCCACGCGCAGATAATGCTGGTTTTCCCTCCTCTTGGCAACACCCAGGGGTCTGTTTTATTTTGTTCATTGCTCGCTGCAAAATGCCTGCACCGACCTGACCTGATTATTACTCTTTGTTCTATGGAAGCAGGCAAAACATGCTGCCACGTTGAAGAGCTGCATTAGGATCACGATTCTGCACAGGACCCTGACCAACAGGACCAGGCTTTCCCACCACCCTCGAGGCTCCTCCTTGCAGAGCTCCACGGAGCTGCTCCGGCACACCACAGTTCAGCATGCCCGTGGAATGCCAAAATACCCAGGTACTTTGGGCACTGATCCACACAGCATCCACGGCATAAACTGTGAAGTTTTATGGAGGAACCCGTAGCTGCTGAAGTAACCACGCTTTTGAATTTCTTCCTTTTTCCATGCCCTCAAGGCGAACTACATTTATAAAGTTTACAGCACTCCAAACACAGAAATAACCACTTAATAATGTATTCTGACCATACTGCAACACATTCATAGTACTTTGGTGAGGAATATTTATTATGTAGTATATAACCGAAGTTTACCAGAAGATATTTCTGGAAAAATATTGCATTTTACTTTAAAAACTTTACTGGACAAAGCTTAGAGAAACCCAAACTTAATTTCAAAACAAAACAGAACCCATCTCTGGCAGGAAACCATCCAAGTTCATTTTTTACTATTTCTCCCTCTGCTTCCCTGTGTCCCAGACTCCTCTCCCTACCACCAGCCTGTAGCTTCCAGTTATTCTAACGATTAAAGTGGCAGAGGTCTGGCATAAAAGCCCACAACTGGACAGGTGAACGGGCATCAATTTCCTTCCACAGGTTTTCATGGTTTCAGGTTTGTTTTTAAAGGAGAGTTGAGAAGAACATCCAGTTTTTTCCATCCTGCTGCCTCTAGTGATTCTGACTCCTGTAATGAATGTGGGCTTAGTCTATAAAATTTATCAAAACAATTTGCAATCTCTATGTTAACCAATCTGCCTATCATCTAAAAGATTCAGCACACAGACTAGGATAATATTCTGCTTTTAGGACAAGAGTTTTGCTTCTAACTTTAAGAGGGACAGATTGTACCTCTTGTTCTCATTTTTACCCAGCTTCCCCAGGGGAAAACTCAAAGCCATGTAAAATTTCAGACAACTGGCTTATGTAGACAGCTAAAAGAGAGACAGAGGGAACACAGATGTTATCCTGAAAACCAGATTCAGTCTTGGGAATGCAGAAGCAAACACAGCCCTCAAATTTAAAAACAGGTAGGTGAAATGTAAGGATTTTCAGTACTCTCTGTTGAGTTGAAAACTTTGAAAACTTTAAAAACCACTCTAGTTACATAAAAATCATGAAAAACAAAGTCTGTCCACATAATGCAAGCGTGACCCATGCACTGAATCATGAGGACCATTCATTACAGGACAAAACAAAATTACGGTGCCTTTTGCTCTGTTTGAATGAGACTTCAGTGCACCAACAGTCCTCCCAATGTCCAAAAGAGGGAGAGTGATGAAATCAGTACCCCAAATGGCATGCAAAGCATTGAATCTCCAGTCTGAACAGCCCACTACATACATTGTCTATTCTTTAGGATAATTGCCACAGGATTTCTCTGCATTATCACTGCAAGAAGCCTTTAGAAAGCTTACCAACTCTGACCAATACATTAGCTACAGTTTCAATTACCCTGTTAATGTGAAGCGTTTTCCAGCACGCAGCTTCACAGAAACCAGTTAGCAATGCTATTACCCTCACACTTAGTGGGCGAAGAATTGACAAAGATTAACATTCAAGCAAGAAAGTGTTTAGTTGACTTATGCAGGTAATAATCATGAGCACGTAATTATGCCAAATGGAAAAGAAGGGGGAAAACAGACTCGCAAGAGTAATGAAAATGCTGAATCTTAAAACCAATCCTTTAATGACTAGTAAGGCACAAGATATACTATTTGTAAGCAGTGCTGGCATACAAATGAAACACACTGAAAGAAAACTACATAATAGAGAGTGCAACAGGAAATGTTGGTAAAGTGCACTCCATAAATTCATGCAAACAAAAGAAATCATTAAATATAACTTTGTTCACCAAAATCAACATATAACAATACTTCTTTGTCGAGACGAATTCTCCTTTGCTATAACAAATAGCTGTGTTAGCCAGCAATGCAGTGAGAAAAAGAACGTGGTAATCACTGCAACCCAGGTCCCACTGTTCTCCCAAAAGTGAATGTTCCTTCAGAATATATCTTATTTGCTCTCCATATTTGAAACGTAAATGCTTTTTATCAACTGCTGTAGTCTCGTAATAAGTCTTTTGAAATGGCTGTATTTACTGCAGCAACTGAGTAACTGTGGATTAACAGAAGTTTCTGTTGCTATTTTTCTTCCTTCGTTGAGGAAAAACAAGAGCTCTGATTGTGAAAACGACTTAAAATTTCTGCACTACAGCCCACCCCTAAACAAAGCATTAAGGTTCTTACCTGTTTTGCTAAACTGCCATCAATTTAAGCACATATTTAAATACTTTGCAGAGTCTGAACACAGCGTTTTGCTAAGCCCAACTGCACAAGATTGGATACGCTGCCAAGCTTGTACAAGCTGGCCTAAAAAACTTTGTTCACGTGCCAGAAGGTTTGCCACAGCATGTGCCTCAGACATTTATTTGGAAAACTTCACGTACCAAAGACTAGGTCTTGCTGGCTGCTGAAGGTCTTGGCTCTGTCCAAAGTAATCAGGAACAGAAGAAGTTTGGAAAGAAGTCAGTAGCCTGCAGCTCACTCGCACTGACCCACACAGGCACAAGAACCTCTTCCAGCAAGGTGTTAACACCAGAAACCCAGAGCACCGCCCAGTTCGGGAGACCTTCATTCCGTTCACCATTCTCTGCCCGGACATGTCACCTGTCTTGGCTGCCATTGTTCGCTCTCTAGGTGGGACATGTCCCTTGGGCTACTGTTTTGATGTAAAGGGATGAACAATCAAATATAAGACAGCACTAGGGCTTCTTATTGCAAAGAATCAACTGCAAAAATCCGCTGCAGAACGCCTCCCTCTCTAACGAGCGTTCTGGACTCATGACACTACCAGAAGGAAACATCTGACATCCAAAGATGATAGAATAGTATGATGAAAGATAAGGGAGGGCTGAACTCCCTTCACCACTAAAGCAAAAGCATTCCAACCTTTGGCCTCCTGGGATGTCTCGGTTTCCAGAGTGACCCACCAGCTGGATGATGCTACACATTTGCCATCTTCTGTTGTTACTCATCTCTCCACGTCCACATCCTTTTTTACTCTTTTTTCTTAGCTTGTCTGTCTGGCAAAAATGAACGGTTCACCTAAAATTCAATCTACTCTCTTATGAATTAATACAACTCTGAGCTGCACCATCTCAGTAAATCCAAGCCCCACATGCTGCAGAAACCCGCTGCCCAAGCAGCTGGAGGACAGACAGACTTCAGAGGAAAGGGGGCCACCTACCAAACCATCCAACCCACTCTTCATGTGCCTGCAGCTACACAGATTTTTTTTCTTGGAGAGCTTCCATCAAAGTCTCCTCAGCTCAGATCACTTAAATCACTGCTTTGCACCCCACTGCAGGCCATACACTGTGTAGGGAAGTACTGTGCATTCCTAGGAGGCAGAAATCAAACAGAATCGTATTCTTTTGCAAAAAAAAAAAAAAGAAGAATCTTTTCCTGTCAGAGAAACAGTTTCAAAATGTCTTCAATGCTCTTCTTCTCCTGTCTGCAGCTCTTTTTTTTTCTGAATTGGACTTTCCAGACAATTTGGATGCCAGCACAAATTATTTGGCAAAGGCTGGACTGCGGGCAGGTGGGCTGCTACTCTGGCAATTTCGAGTTGGCCAAAAAAAAAAAAAACCCAAAAAAATTCAATCTACAAAACGCAGAACAGATTACTCATTGGCTGGTAAGCCATATCCCCTTGAGGCTGTTGATCAGGCTCTATCCCTGGCTGCCAGCCTGCTGGACTACAGATGGAAGAACTGGCTGCTGAAACACTCCTCTCGCCCACAGCTCAGCAGGAAAAGAGATCCCAAGCGCTGTTGGAGAATATTTCCTTGGTAACTTATCTTCTACTTATCAGTGCCTTTCCACTGCAGAAGCAGCATTTCTTTTCCTTAAGCAAGATCTAAAGGAAATTATTAGCAATTTTCAGTATTTCTTTCAAATCAATTACTCCTTGCAGAACACTGAGCAAAGTTAATGGAAATTGTTTTCTTGCTCAAAGATTTCATTTTCACTGCAACACAACTGGAGATATTAAAGATAAAATCTTTGCAGCTGTTATTTTGTGGGCTCAGCTTCTTCATTTCCAAATATGTCATTCTCTTTTGCTAGTTCTGACAAGGTCCTACCTGTGTTTATACTGAATTTGCAATGTTTATATCTTACACACTAGCCGTATATTTCTGCAATAAACCATATACATTAAATCAGGTCTATATTACATCATAATGAATCAATGGATTCAAATGTAACTTTACTCCTTAATTCTGTGCGTGTATTTAGAAAAGTGGTAGGGTTATTTCCATCACAAAGCTTTGTACACAAAAGTATTGGTATCATATCGTGTGCACCCTGCAGATAGCTGGGAATGGAGCAAATCCAATCCCTTGTTACAATATACCCCTGATGTTATGACTTGGATATGACTGTGATGGGTCAACACAGAGATTAATCAGTATTTTTCCGATTTTAAGAAAGCCTGCAAATTTAAGCAATAAGTGAAAAAGAAAGTTTGGAACGGTCACAATTAATGCAAATAAAATAACATTCAAATGAAATACATGCCAATATGTGAATACCCTAAGCACTAGAAGCAAATTTCAATTCAGATTTCAAGAATTACATATGATGATGTTTTTTCATTTAATTTGTATTCACAGAATTAAATAATGGTTTGAGTTGGAAGGGACCTCAAAGATCATCTTGTTCCAAACCCCTACTGTGGGCAAGGACACCTTACAGTAGACCAGGGTGCTCCAAGGCCCATCCAGCCTGGCCTTGAACACTTCTAGGGATGGGGCATCGCACAGCCTCTCAGAGAAACCTGTTCCAGGGCCTCACCACTCTCACAGTAAAGAATTTCTTCCCAACATCTCATCTAACCCTGTCCTCTGTCATTTTAAAGCCATTTCCTCTTGTCCTTCACTACATGCTCTTGTCAAAAGTCCTTCTCCAGGTCTCTCGGAGCCCCTTTAGGCACTGGAAGGTGCTAAAGTTTCCCTGGAGCCCTCTCTTCTCCAGGTTGAACAAGGTTGTATTGCCCCATTCCTTTCTTAGCGCACAGTACACAAAGAAGCATTTGTTTTTAATTTTCCAGTTTAGTGAGTTCTCCTAACAACCTCCTGCTTTCTTTCACCTCCACCAACTTGTCTCTCATCTGCTCTCTGGTGGTGTCCTGTGGATCGAGTGACCGGCACAGAGGGAGTGTTATGCAGGACAAACTCCCTTCTCCCAGCCCCTCTGGTTCCAGTTCACTGTCACGCCTAATCTCTGCGCAGAGCCAAGGGCGTTCTATTCATCAGCTGCCGGGGTGTCTCTTGCTTCTCAAATTCCACTCTCTGCTTTACCCGGACCTGCTGTGAGCCGGCAGCTGGGGGTCCCACAAACGGCAAGGCGCTCAGCTTGTGCTCCGGCAGTGGGACATGCCAGGATACAGCCGGCAAGGCAGCAGGACACCCTCCAGAGCCCGGCAGGGACTCGCCGGCTGCTGGGCTGGCAGCAACACCCGGGTAAGGTCAGCTTGCAACTTTATTCCCAATCTCCTCTTACCGTAATCGAATCAACTCGTTTGGTCTTCACTCACAAATCCTGCATGGCAGCGATGTTTGGGAGAGGGGACAGGTGGGGGGAAGCCCTTGGATCCCTCAGGAATTGTCAAGACTCTTCTTACTGAGGGACAAAGGGGCAGAACCCACGGTGCCACCACTCCACAGATGTGGTGTGGCTCTCCAGAGCCCCAGGCACAGCTTTCTCCCCAGGAGCTGCCAGGTCCAGCCTGGGGACTGACGGGACCAGGTGCCACGTGAGTGAAGAGCAGCATCCCTATGCAAGTATCGGGCTAGTCACCTCTGGCAAAGAGCTGGGGAAAGGATGTTCGGAAGTCCAGAAACAGCCACGTTTGGGAGGAGTGTGTCCCTGCCAAGAGTTACAAAGTAGAAGGACAGTTGCTAGCAAAAGGGAAAGCGCTTTGATTTCCTGCTCAGCATTGGCATGGCAGAAGAAAACAAGCAAACCTACCAGAAATTGCTGAGGCAGTGATATTGGAACACATGATAGTCCGTGTTTTCAAAGGGCAAGTAGAGGGGGCAGGCAACAGGGGACTCTCATAACCACAAAGGTGAGGGACAACATAAAACTCCCAAGAAAGCTGTGGCTGTACTACAGCCAAAACTAAACCCAGGCTGTAAAAAATCTTGGGGGAAGGTGCCCAGAAAAAAAAAATTAAAAAAAAAAAAAAATTAAAAGCACTTTTTCAATTGTTTACATTAGGAAAGGCAGGACTGGATAAGGGTATTTCTAATATTATTTTTAGCCAAAGAGGATCAATTGTAAGTTATAGAGGGAAGGTAATATAAAAAGAGAAAAATTAAAATTCCTTAAAAATGTTACGGGAGTGACAATAAGAGACCAAATGATCAGCATGAGAAGACTTGGTGCTCAAGCTGAAGCAGAAGGTCAAGAGACAGAGCCATCAATTCCCTGCTTAATATTTTTAAAGGCTCAAGCCCACCATAAAGAGAGGGCCCACGAATATAATTTGATCCCTTTCTAAGCGGCAGCCTCACACTAAACTCCCAAACTTGGTTTTCTTACTCCTTGCTGCTTTCCCCCAGCACCCAGACTTGACTCAAGTCACTGCAGCAAATACGTGGCAAGCTGTGGGAAGTACTCCTGGCACACGGCGCAAGTCGCAAGTACTTGGCGGGCCCAGCAGACGGTTGCACGGATTGCCTCGGCGTTGCCTCTGCCACTTTGTAAAGCCAGAGATAGATTTGTCCCAGCTGCCACGCCCTCCCAACGCTGCATCCGGCTCGCGAGCCGTCCATTCGCTCTTAAAAACAGCGAATTCAAAACCTACGTGCGAGACAAAATGTATCAGCTTGGATCCGCACGCGCACAACGTGCTTTTGCTACCGAGCGTGAACATCTTCCACCATAAACCGGCAGCAAATGGCAATTCTCGCTGTGCCGTGCAATTGAAAAGCTGGGGCTGAAAATGGAGCGGTAGAGGAAAAGCAGTCAGAGAAAAAACAGGAGTGAAATGGGACTGTTCTTACGAAGCTCTTTTAAAATAACTTTTATACCATAAATAATAAAGAACCAAGCTGGTTTAGCAGCAGCATGCCGTTACTGCTGATTAGGAAGATGGAAATGTGTCTGTTAAGTCTGCCCTTTTCTGCTCCAGATGCTCCAGATTTCCCTCTCCAACTATTTTTAAAGCTTTCAAGGTTTCCAGGTTACCCTTCACCTTTACCGTGTCACTGCTCAAACACAGCATAGGCAGGAGAAACAGCTGCAAAAAAAGAACCCCAAACCTCACCAAACTGTCCCACATTCATTTCCATATACCATTTCCCCTCACTTTTATAGGGACTAAAAGACCCAGAGAAGTATATTCAATCAAGTGCTGAGATGCACCCAGGGCAGCAGAGCTCAAGAACAGGGTCTTTCATCATTTTAACACCTATAATGAGAACAAAACATAGCTGGCCACCATGGGCTTGACTCTTGGAAAATACATGCAAAGGATATTGTAGAATTTAATAGTGGCAAGTTGGGGCTAAGCAAAAATGTCGAACTCAAAAAGAAAATAAAGGATTTATGCTCATGCTAATGCACAGCAGCATTCCAAGAGGACTCAGTATGTACCATAAATCAAACTGAGCTATAAGAAAACCACAGTGAAGCTAGACAGGATAGGTGCTTTACAGTATAAAGTAATTACAGCAAGTGACCAACTGTACTTCTGTAACAGTAACAGAAATTCTATACGCTCTTCAATCTTTTATTTTCTCTTGCCAATAGTAACCATTTTGTAATACACTGTTCACAAGAAAGATACCACTTAAAAGAAAAATCTACGTATCAGGCCCACCATCTATTCTACAATCTATTCTACAGCTAGAAAATACACGTGATATTGCTGTTCCATGTCGGTTCATGGGAAGCGGTACTATGCAGGACGAGTTTGTACGTTTTGCACCTCAAAAGCAGCAAACGAAATGTAATGCAGGGAACAGGCAGAATGGTCTGTTTTAGTTGGAGTGAATAAAGCGCAAGCATTTTCCTGCCTTAGAGACCTGCTGTTGTTTCTGACTTGCATGCATGACATAAGCTGCATGCCAGAGCAGGAAGCACTTTCCCTGCTCCAACCTGGCACGACCCCTCTCTGATCTCGATCCTGTTGGACAGCACCGGAGGCACCGAGAGGGAGGAAGGCACACACATCACAAGGTGATGCAAGAATAAATCGCACGAGGAATACGCAGTAGGAATTTCTAGTCCCTCTCAGAGATCAAAGTGGCACTGAATGAAACTGGAAAATAGTTGGTGCTTGTTTGGTTTTTACACAGCAAATAAACAGTACACAAAAATATCGACTAATAAATTTGAATGCATCATAAGCATTCCAGAAGAGATGCAACGTCTTCTTGAATGAGAGTTGAAGCTAGACCTGCTAAAAAGTAGGTCAGGGGCACGATACCCCTCAACTGTGTGCCACAGGCTTCTTAACTTGCTCTCCTTCCAGCAAACCTGGAATTGGATGGAGTCCCCTCTTTGATCTGCGAGGGTAATTCCTACCCAGCCCCAGGCAGAGTGCCAGCAGCTATGAGCAACCTCTTTGTAGAGCCTTGCTTGCTTCATTTTAAGTAGACCCATTATTTCAGCTCTAAATTGCTCTCGAATCAGGCAAGCAAAAGTGTCAAACGAGGTGGTGGTTCTGCAACATCGACAAATGCAGCTTAAGGCAGACATTGCCAAATTAATCTTCTCTTCTGATCAAAAGATTTACTTTCTTGTAGTGAAAGACCAGCAACCAGCCTAGAGTTTGTGGAAAACCTGGCAGCAATATGTATCATTTGGCAGCTTGATCCCTTCTCTCTCCCTGAGGATCGAAATTAGGCTAAACTGCTAATGGGAGCAAACTAACAAAATAATTACATGCGACAATTTTAAATGTAAAGCAGAAACCTGAACTAGATTATTTCTGTGTATTGCACAAGTCTCACTGCAATTCTACAAAAATATATAACACAAACCTATTAATACATAAAAATCCATATATATATATATATTTATATGTGGATTTATAGCTCCACAGTAACTGGAAACCTTGGATTGATGCAAATGAGGAATGCAGGAGTTATTTTAATTACGTGCACTTCTCCATCTGGTTTCAACAGATTAAGCCTTATTAAAAAAAAAAAAAAAAAGTGAAATTCTTTAACCAGCACACACAAAAAAAGATTCTTCTACCTAAAAAGCCATTAAAACTCTTTTTCTAATTTAATCAAAAATTTCAGATCTGACAATGCTAAGAACAGCACACTTCAGATCTTTTCCAATTTCCTAAGCTATCACAATCAATTTTTTTTAAGACCTGGAACTTATCCTAATTAAGATCTTTACTTTGATATCCTGAGAATGACCTCAAGGATTCATTCTAATAAACAGAAATGATTCCTGGTAGTCCTCAGTTCTCATAAGCTTTGCAGCAAAAATCAGTTAACTCGTTCCATGACAAAATAACTTGTCATTGATCATTCCATCTAAAACAGTATCTGTAGCACACTGACACAGGCTTGAAAAGAAAGATGTGAGTTGCTCAAATGAAATGAAAGTTTCTCAGGGAGAACTCATTTGATGTTTTCTCCTTACAATGCAACTTTGACAAATAAAATGAATCAGCCTCCTCAGTTGAGAGGAAAAGAGTCACATTTGAAATTAAATGACTCCTGACTGAAGTAGGTGTCCGGATTCATGTCCTCAAAAGATTACAGTGACACAGGTACCTTCACAAGTTCAAGCCTTCTCATCTTACCTAAGCGCCCACCAAAGCTGACAGTGGGATTTTTAGTGATTTCTTCTGGAGGTACCTTTGAGTAAATTATTACAGTGGAGATGTTACTCAGCTCTGAAGAGTTATTTATAAACCTCTTTTCTTTTTGTTTAATGAATCTGTGTCATCTGCCCACCTTAAATTAGCACTTCCCAAAAATGTAACCTTTGCATAGAAGATTCACTGGTTTCCCTCTGTAACAACACTTGCTGAGAAGCTGATCAAACATCAAGCAATTTGGCCAGCAAGGTCACAGAGTGCCCATCTTTCAAGATATTCATACCCCAAAGGAATATTATGCTTAGCAACCTGCTACCAGTGGCCATACTTCGAGTAGAGAAAGTAGAAAAAAATCTCCAGATCTCCAGAGGCCTTCAGGTCTTCAGTGATTATGTGAAAAATATTCATGAATTATAGAGAACACTGCACTGCAGTCTACACATTAATTGTAGTCTGCATGTGGCTCATTAATAACTAATTATAATTCAAAATACAGGCACATTTCCTAAAGAAAAAAAAATCCATGGTCACAGAAACATCTTCACCCTCCCCACCAAACAATTCTTTATATCAAGAAGTTACTCCATGCAGTTAAAACTTCAGTTTGCTTTTTATGCATGCAGGAAAAAAGTCAACACTGAACAAGGCTTTGTCAAATATCTTTTATATGGCACTGGAAAGTATAAGGTCATATTATTAAATAATAAATCTTATCTGCTTTTGCAGGTTCCCATATATTACTGAGAACTGATATGAAAATGGGAGTGCTTTGAGCCTATGTTAATGAACCATGCTGCTGTGCTGGGTCAGCACCACTCTCTGCTTTAGGGAGGTGATTTTTTCCCCTTCACTTTAGAAAATAAAACTCAAACAGCTTTTCTTTCAGAAAAGAAAGATAGGACAGCACTAAGGAATCAGGTTTTTATGTAATCCCCAACTCCCAGATTACCACCAGGGAGCACACAAATGGGCTAATGTGAAAAATCACCTCTATTTTCTGCTGCCTCACAGAGAAAAGCAATTTTATTCTGAATACTCACTCAACTCTTGGACATGTTCAAGTGCACAAAGGGACAGTAGTATATTCATCGATTGAGCAGAAGTGCCAGAACTGCTTCTAGATGATACCATGAATCTTATGGTTATAATGTATTGGGGAACAGGGCAATGCAAGGCTTTCACTCACTACATCTTCTTTCTCATGTCTATCTCAACAACAAATATAGTCTTTCCTCCAACTTCGTGTTCAGTCATTGGATTCCTTTTTATAACCACCCGTTTTCATTAGTGACAGTTACCTAAATATTTTGAAAATAACTAACTTAATTGTCCCTTAGAGAAATAGATCTTTCAAATAACCCCACAGATACTTTTTTTCAAACGTTCAAGCCATTGACCTCAATGATGATCTGTAGAAAATTTGTTATAAAGTGGAGAAATAATTCCATTCTTGTAATGGCTCATAGCATAAGCCTCTAATGAACACAGAAACCCACCAATTCTATGCAAATGTTTGAGGCCACTTATCCGCTGGTGAGAGCTGGGATCTTCAAGCTCATTTAGCATGGTAATATACATTAAGATACAAACCACAAATTTATCATTGAGATAAATACCAGCACATTCATATTTGTGTCTCACTCCATGGCAGCTCACTTACTACAGCTTTACCATGCTCACGTAGGTGAGCCTGAGAACAGGAATGGAAGAAACCAGCACCTGCTTAGACAATAAAAAGCTGAAACCACCAACCAAGCCAAAAATGAAGTATAGATTTCTACTTCCCACACTCCAGCAGATTAAAACCCAGGTTGGTTGAAATCCATTTTGAGATTTCAGCAAATCCATTTATCTCTGCACCCTGCTGTCTTCCCATCACGATTCCCCTATGGCCTAAAGTTAGGGTGAGGAAAGAGAAGACTTCTTTAGATCTCCATGGAGCACACAACAGAGCACGTAGAGCCCTACAAGGAACACTGAAGAACTGAGTGTCCAGTTGCAACATGGAAGGGGACATTTCAGAAATTCCCACGTGGCCGAAGGAAAAACACCACATTGCCCAGTGACCATGAAAACGTCAAGCGAAGGATCTTTCAGTAACTTCCGAGCGTCACTCAATCCATCTGTTATGAAGTCAGGGTAGAATTGCTCTTGACTTCAGTGAATTTAACACATTGGAAACCTCCAGCCAGATCCTTGATTAATTAATACTGACATAAATTAATACTGATCTAAGGTCAATTAACTTCCACTAACAGTAGATATTCATGCATGCACATATAATAATGTTCATGCGTGTCTTTCCCCCATTCCAGGTGTATTTCGTGTTCTTAAGCTGCTTTCTCTGCATCTGTAGTGCCTACAACAGTTTGACTAATACAATTATGCAAAAGTTAACTCATTGTGTTTACTTCAAGCACAGTTAAAGTATTTGGGGATGGATACATGCTAAGCACAAAGTGCAAATGCAATTTATTCTCACTATTACAGCCACAGCTAAATCTAATGGAAAACAAGGACATGGTGCTATAACATCTGTAAGGTGAAACTTCCCCAGCACCTTTAGTCCCCCATTTCCATAAACACTTCTCTCACAAACAGATGTACATATACCTACTAATCTCATTTCAAAGGAAAGGGCACTGTTCATAAAAAGACCTGTATTTTTACTTTCACCACCACCACCACAGCTAAACAGTCCTGGACTAAATGCAATACAGCACATGAAACTTTTCGAAGTAACTGCTTCATGTCTGTAAGACATTGCTTAGATGTTAATGGGAGTTTGACTCTTCTAAAACTCTGAAGGAAAGTCTTTAACGAGAAAGCAGCTTTCAAAATTAGAGAGGAAGTATGCTGCCTGTGTCTGGGACTGCCACAACTGTGGGGAAATGATGTGTGTGAGTATCTACACCAGCCATTCCAAAAGAAGTTTTGTAACACGAACTAACTGGTGTTTCCCCATCCCTAGAAGCATTCAGAGCCAGGTTGCTTTGAGCAACCTGATCTACTGACAGATGTGCCTGCTGAAGGCAGGGGGGTTGGAACTAGATTATCTTTAAGGTCCCTCCCAACCAAAACCATTCTGTGGTTCTTTCTCTGACTCAGTTTATCCTACCACAACACAGTGATGAGATAGCTTATCTTATGTAGCATTATTATGTTGAAGGATATTCTTTTTTAAGTAATAGTATTTTTATACTTTACCAGTTACCTTTCATTTTTCAGAATGGCACATTAGTAAAACACTGTTTTAAAAAAAAAAAGAAATCAATCCGTCAGGCACAATCTCTTTTATGCTATATATAACATTCACATTCATATATCACGCACAATGATGCAGGGATACACAGACATCCTTTCAGCCTGAAAAGGCTAAAGGAAGAGAGAAAATGCAGCCTTTGCTAATTCTGGGATAACACTAAGCTTCATAAGTGAAAAGGAACAGAAGACAAGTTACAGCAACCTTGGCAGAGAAATTCTCAAAATGGATAAGGAAGATCTGCAACCAATTTTACTTCTGCAATGTTCTGTTTTAAATAGTATCCATGTCCACCCACAGTATTAACACAGCTGAATTTATGGGTACTCCTTAGGCAAATTTTAGCTCACCTCTTTTTCAGGTTATTTGGTCAAGATTTGTCTTACTAGATAATGACTAATGATAAAAGGCCTTGTCATGGCAAAAAAAAAGTGCCCTGCCTTTGTAGCTAACAGAGATAAGTGATTTAAGTAACGAAACACAATTATGCATCTGATTCATTATGTTAAGTTCAGAACCAATATATACAGTAAGTGAAGACAAAGATGCTTGGCCTTAGAAACAGGTGCAGGAGCATCAGAAAGTTGGCTCTGCACATGGAATAAGATGAGATGAAACAGCCAGCCCAAGACCAACTAAGTGAGAGAGGAAAGTGAAGTTATAGATCATTTGTGAAAGGCTAACAGCAGGCATACAATGGTTAAACAGTTCTCCAGTATTATAAGCATCAGTTTTTAGGGCATCAAATAAGAGAGAACTAAAAAAAAAAAAAAAA
>WEKY01036057.1:69007-99185 GCA_013390045.1 Picathartes gymnocephalus
AAAAAAGTAAAATCGCTAATTCCATCTCCGAGGTATAGTAAGTAACTTCACAAATGAAGTGGATCAAAGAAACCCAGCGAAATTGAAGCTATGAGGTGACAAATGCACTGGCAGAGAGAAGCAGGTGAATACACACTACATCAGCTACGTCTTCATTTTTAAAGGACACCACATAAGAACTCCCTCCAACCGCAGAGCTTCCCATGTGCTGCGCCAGTCCTGGCCTATAGTCAGTGAGGCACAGCCAGTAACTTGCAGCTGAACCACCAAATCGGGTCAACTGATGACATTGCCACGTGTAAGAGACTGATCAAAAATCCCTCCTCTTTTTGCCTCATGATTGCCGTAAAGCCTGAGACCCCCGAATCAAACCCCTGAAGGCAGGGGCCCAAGCCTGGCCAAGGGAACTCACCAGCTGAAACCTCGGACCGGAAAAGGGGGGGTCTTTTGGCCCAGGCGGCATGTCGGTGTGTGTGTGTGTGACTGGACTGAGAACTGGCCAAAGACTCTTGCTGGTAAAGCTGTCCAGGGCAAAGACTGGGAACTCTAAAAAAACCCCCGAATTGAACCTCTGAAATCCCGGACAGTGGGGGTTTCGGCCCGGCCTTGCTGAAGTGAAATGTTTGCCAAAAGGTCATTATGCCGGTGCTTCACTGGCCTGAGAACAGGTTAAAGCAAACACAGCTTGTCACAGAGACTGGCGAAGAATAATGAACAAGATACAGAAGACTGCATTCGTGCGCGTCCCCAAAGCAAGAAGAAGATGTACCTGTTCCCTTCTAACAGTGACTCCCACCCTGCTCTTGGGCAATGCTCTGGCTCTAAGATCTCTCCACTGGTCTGGCCAGCTGCCCTCCGCTTTTGGGAGAACTATAAAAGCACCCCCAAATCCACCATGATTTTGAGGCCCTCCCCACGGATGAAGACGCATCCATTAGGCTGAAGACTTCTCCTTCAGATCTACGAGGATTTCATCTCATCTGTTGGTAGCTATTTTCCCTATACCCTCTTTCCTAAATCTTGTTCTCTTTCTTATTTCTCTCCCTCTGTCGCATTGAGTTTTTTGAGCATAAGAATAAAACTGTTTGATTTTTTAAGTTGAAGTTGATTTTCCCTTGTTACTTTCGCACTCTGAGGCCGAGTTAAAAGAACCTACACGAAATCTCGCTTGTAACCGAGCGGATCGCGACACCACGTCTCTAAAACGTTCCACAATGAAGAATGATGATGTTTTGCCTCAAATGCTGAGACCCTGAAAGTGGCCATTTCCTCCAAAAGGTTTTGTGAATTGCCATCTTGGGTGTGTCTATTACATGAGTTATGTCAAAAGTAAGGGGTATTCATGTACCTGCTTTAGCTTATCCTCATCTTCAGCACTTCAGCATTCTGAATTTGAACTATAACACTTCAGCCTAACAAAATCTTGGTTCCAAAACAAAGGTTTAATGCCTCAAAAGAAGGTCATAACTATTTGCCTGACTCTAACCTAGATTCAATATTTTCTCCATGTGATTTGAAAAGATCAGAACAAAGGTTCTAGGGAATATCATAAAAAACCACCAGATATCTCTAAGACATCTGCCCTTTACCCAAGCCCATCTAATCTTCACTGTGTACAATAATAACTTAGGGAATTAACATTCTATGATAACCAAAACAGAATCCTACCTTAATTTTTTTGACAATAATCTGAAAATATTTGCCAGAAACCAAAAGCAAATGAAAGAATAAATGAAAATTGGATTTACTCTTTCCCTGAAGAACAGGATTTTTTAAATGTCATCAAAACTGCTTACTGCAGTCAAGATAAAACACCAGCTCCTCCCAAATTATTAAAACAATCAAGCATCACATAATTTTTAGTAATTAGACTCATTAACATCCCTTAGAGACTGATTTGATTAATTATATGGAACACATTCTTTCCTCTTACAAACCTTGTTTTTTTCAGCCCAAAGGAAAACTCTAAATGAGTACAAGAGATAGTGAATACTGCTTTCTAGCATCTTGACTCTAACTTCCAGTTAGATTGGCAAAATAGTGCCATTAATATGCAACAGCCTTCAATTAAACCCAGATTAAAGAGCAACTCAACATCTAGCACAAAACCTTATACATACTTGATCGACACTGCATTGAACTCAGCAGACTAAAGAAAGAGGAGCTGCTGTGGAGCAGGCAATCCTATTATATCAAACTTTGCCAAAGAAATAGACTTCTTTCCAGCCACAGGCGTAGCTTTAAGGGCAGAACACAGCAGATCAATAAAGTGCTTTATTGCAACAGAGTGATTTCAGAGGTGACCTATCTGACATCTCTTTCCAACTCGTACGTGTTTCTTCCTCTTCTGTCACAGATGGCATAAAGCTTTCTACTATGACTAACTAGAAGCTTCAAATACACAAAGCAAATAACACAAGGGAAGGGTTCTCTAAAACCTCATGAGAACCCATAGCTATTTCTCACACAGTCCCTTTGTAAAAGTTCCTTCAGGATGACAGAAGAGCACCTATGGTATAAGGTGATGAAAAAAGTTAAATTCCTTTTTCCTCATATCTCAAGAACCCTTCCCTACCTGACAGGTTGAGGAGTTGGTGTCTCTCACTCAGTCTGTCCTGTTGACAGACAGTTTATACAGTCAGCTTGGAGATGACTGGACAGACTGTTACAGGAAACCTGGGTCTCCAAAATGCTGAAAAAAAAAATCATCAGTCTTTCCATATCAAGTATTCAGCCAAAAGAATATTTAATTATCTGTAATAAGTAAATCAGGGATATCAGGAGAAGCTGAGGAAGAGGCTGACAAAACCACCTGAGGTTTAGAGGAACGCTGTGGCACCAGGGAAGCATCCATTTCCCACATCTCAGGAGATTACCCTGTCTTATAAAGTTCTTGCTGGCCTAAAGCAGCTTGCTACATCCTGTTTTGTTTGGGGAAAAACATTTCTTCGGCCACAAAAAGACTTTTTTTTCAACTCCAGACCTGAAAAGTATTTGCAAAACAGGTCTCTCAAGCAGTTCAATTACTAACAACATTTTATTATCCAAGTGTTTTAATTAACCAACCTTCAAGATTAGAGGAAAAAGAAGTAATATCCCGAACTTAGAGGTAGAAATTGTTGTCAGCGAGGTTCGGCAAATTGTTAGTAGATTTGTTAGGAGTTTGTCAGAGATCAGCTGCTCAGCTGCCCCTGCTCCTTTATTTAAGAATAAAAAGTAAGGAAGCACAAGTATTTTCAACATGATCTCTCAGATCGTTAGGAATGGCTTTTGCCTGTTTTTCAGAAGTTCAGTACTAGAACTGCCTCTCTGAATCACCCAGACACACCAGCGTTAGGGCTGAGGATGGAGTGACACCAAGTCTGATGCAGTCAGGCAAGTCCTGTCTCAGGACTGAATCTAGAGCAAGGGACAACAACAGAGGTGTGGCTGCGTGGTTGTACTCTAGTAACAAAAATTATATTTAACATCTCTCAGACACTGAGAGGTTGAAGGTTGTTGAAAAGGAAAGGAAGATTTAGGAAGAAGCTGAAGTATGACAGAAGATGCTAAACAGCAGAGGCTGGAAGACTGCTTGAAATACCCCAAGACACCTGCAAATTACACTGAGATAGATTTAGTGAGTATCAGCAAGGTAAGGCTGCTCTGAAGAGCTGCAATGCATTTTTGTTACTGGCAGACCATAATAGTCGTATTTCCTGTTGAGACTCTGGAAAGGTGCTCTTGTGAAAACAAACCTACGAACAGAAACAACAGGCAGGCCGACTAAATGAGCTCGCACTCATTTCAAAGGGATGTTACAGTTAACAAAAAACCCCAATAACAGTAACAACCAACCCACTGAAAAGGAGTGTTTTGTTTTTCCAGTGCTCAAAGAGACGTAGCCTGTAAAAGTTAACTGCAACAATGGAATTCCAACTTTAGATGTGGAGGATCCCTCCAAATTGCCAAAGTCACTCAATGCAGGATATGTAAGACATACTAGTGACAGAAAAAACCCATTAACCACAGAAATGGGTGCAACTTCAGAAAAGGTGGACAAATACAATCTGTATGACCCACAAAACCGCTGGACCAAAGAGATACTGGCAGTTTCATACCAGGCTGCAACTGGCAGAAAGGGGAAACAGAAAAACCCATTAAAATTTGAGTTAAAAAGTTTACCCTGTATCACCTACTCCCCTGGTTAATTTTTAACCATTTAAGTTAAAAGAGCTCATTTTACTTCATGTTTGAGTCCCTGATCCAGCAAGTTATTTAGGTGAATACAATGTCTTCACCAACCTATGCTCTTGCTAAATTGAACTTTACAGTTTAATATTACACAAATTCTCTCAGATTTTTATTGTAGATGGAGCATCCAGAGCAGTAGCTTTAGCACTGTCTAAAATCATAGCATTTCTATTTAAGACTCTTTCAGTTTCAATACAGTCTCAAATTTCCATATCTCAGGCTATGTCCTAAGCAGAATTTTTTAGGTACTTTGAAGAAATTGATTCAACCATCTTTGCAAGAATAGTCAAAACACACTTTTCCTAACAAAATGCAATTAAAAAATTTATGTTCAACTCTTCACTACTGAAACAGCTGGGAGTTGAAAAATGACATTTCTCTGCAAAGTACCCTTCAGTGATAAGTAATTAAGCTTTCCAGTGAACAGTATTTTGATTCAGTATTTTGAAACTATTCATGGAGGATGTACAAAACTTAAGAACAAAAGTGACAAATTAAATCATGTGATTTTTCTCAGGGAAACAATGGCATACTGCACGGGCAGGTATGATGTGATAACCTAAGTTAGGTCATGCTACCTTGTACCTCCAAGCCTCATTTTCTTACTCCTAATATGCAGGTAAGAAGCCACTGACAGGAAATCATGCAGTGCCTGACTTAAGACAGGAAAAGCATGTCACCAGGAAGGTGGAGGGAAAAAAAAAAAAATGAAAATCTGCATTTTGCCTTGATTAATTAATGGATATAAAATGTTAGAGGGAGCTTCCCCAAGAGTCTAAGTCATTCCTCACTTCCCAAAGTACTGCAAACTTTTAGGCACTTAATTTGGTTCAAGCAAGACTTCGAGCAAAGGTTTGGGGCACAAGAGACATGCAAGTACCTCACCCTCAGGTTCCTGATACTCTTGCCCCATTTATTTCTGACACCAGAGCAGAAGACGTGACCTAGATCATGCAGTATCTATACAGAAGGTTTTCCTCAGGTCCAATTGCTTTTCTCCTGCAGATTACCCAGGTCATTTGCCACCATGAAAATCTGAAATAGAACTGGGAGATAACAAAGGTTATTCTCCCAACTTGCAGTGCTTCGGGATCACTAATCTCCACGGCAAACTTAACAGGAATCAGCTGTTCAGAGGAGAGCAGAGAAACTGAAGCA
This sequence comes from Picathartes gymnocephalus, assembly GCA_013390045.1. Lineage (NCBI taxonomy): Eukaryota > Metazoa > Chordata > Aves > Passeriformes > Picathartidae > Picathartes > Picathartes gymnocephalus. The sequence goes on from WEKY01036057.1 coordinate 74,399, forward strand.
GGCTTAAAAAATGGCTGGAGAAAGAAAGGAGGGAAGATGTAATACACATGGAACCTTCGGTGGTTTGGCCTACTCCCAGGAAGCCTCTCCTCTGCAATTCCTCTAAATTGCCTCGGCTTCCCCAGAAGTCCTGCTGTGTCACAGCAACCAGTCATTGTGTCCTACTCTGTCACCTCAGCTGTGCACTGCTGGTGAAACTGATGCAGCAAATGCCCTATTCCTTCTAACGTGTACCATCAATAGCACCATGCCAGTCCAACTCTTGTGTTTATCATACTGTTAAGTGGCCACAAATCATCAGTAAAAGGGTAATTCTTCCAAACTATCCATTTGTACTGAGCACCTTCAAACCTATGTATTGACACTTTACGCTGTTCTTTCACATTTTTTAATGGTTCTGAGTAGAAAAATCCATAAAATATGTTTGCTCATGGAATACGCCTTGCAGCACTTTAAACAATCTCATTTGCCTCACTTACGAAGTATTTAGAATACTAAAACAACTCTGACGCAATTATTCTTACGTTGCCATAAGAAAAGCTGCTGATAATTTAACTGTAGTATCATAACTTGAAACAACCTGGTATTTTCTGAGTAACAGTCAACATATTGTAATGCCTACATGCAAAAGATGTAAATATGTGAAATGTCTACTTGGTTACTCTTGCTGTATTTTTTCCTGAGTCCAAAACATGACCATTACATTTTAAGCACATTTAAATACAGAACTAACGAGAAAATTGATGTGTGCTATGATTTTTAAAATACAAGGGGGCTCAACAACATATGCAACCACCATAAAACCAAGCGGGGTGGTATTTTTGAAACAGTTTTGGTTTGGCAGTCCTGTGCTCACTTAAGTCATAGTTTCACCTCTTCCTCATTGGGAAGCTTTCATTCTAGAAATACAGCAAACTGTGACAAAGGCTTCTGCTGTATTTCAAATTTCTCTAAATCTTACCAAAAAAATCTAGTTTGAAAAGAGATCTTTCATTTGTTTCCAGCCCTCCCTTGAAGATTTTCATGTGAGTGCACACTGTTCTCAAGACATAGGAGAGCATTAGCTTTTCCAAACAATTCTTTGGACACAGCAGAATAGGAAAGCAAGAACATTTAGCCTTAAGGAAGGGGGAGAAAGTAGAGGAACAAACCATCTAAGAATGTTGGACCCTATTAAGCATTCCATTAAAGTTTACGTACTGCCATTAATAACATCAAGCTAACCCGGAGTTAAAGATAAATATTTCATAACAGTTGCTACGTATTTCGATATTGCAAATTAAGTGGAATCGCTGCCATCAGGAAAGCTCTGGATACAGTCGGGCATGCAGCAGACAGGTGTCAGCATGGATGATTTGAGAGGTTTATGAGCACAACAAGTACCACCGAAAGCATTCTGTAGAATTAGAGAGGGTTCAAAGGCTGCTGAACTGCCCAGAAAACCCCCGATGGAGAGAGACTGAAAACACCGGGATCATTTACTTTGGGCTGTGTGCACATGACACGGGGTTACGTGCAATGAGGCCGAGCAAATGCAGCTGTGCCGACGCCTGCACGGTACCCACTGCTCTGCTTCTGGTGTCCCAGCTGGCTCACCGTACACCGACTTCAACCACTGGAGCTAAAATACGTTGGAAAGGAAGATGCGTAACAAGGGAGAAGACTGAAGCACAGAGCAGGTGACTAATAATAGAGAAAAACAAATTATTGCTTTATTTTTCCCTTTTTTTTCATATTGCCGCCAAGACTCCTACCAATACAACATAAGATTGAACTTTGTAACTCTCCGCCACAGGACAGTTCAAAAAATAAATTTATGTGACTTAGCCTTCTTGCCAAAGGTTTCAGTAAAGCTTGAATTTTCTTAATATTGAATAGGAGACAATATTTACATCAATTCAATGGGAGTTCTGAGAACTGATAAGGGGTAGGGTGCGGTCTCTTGTGGAGGCTGAAGAATTGAAAATCTTTAATGATGCAATTGCAGTGTTTGCCTGAATACAGCAAGGAATAATAAACCCGATGACATTTCTGAACAGAAATGGGACAGAGTGCTGACCGTTTCTTTTTCATATTTGAACAAGGCAAGCACATCCATATGGACTTTCTCATTGTTAGTAAAGATTATTTTTTCTGTGATATTTATTCATAAAACTGCACCCTGTAGCATTTTCCTTATGTCTTCCTCACTCTGCTTGACAATCACTTTCATTCTCTATATTTTTTCACTAAGACACCTCAATGAACCTGCGTGACATTTTCACTCACCGTTTTTTTCCTTCCAAAAATTGAACTAGAACTCAAAATATTTGATTTAAAAAAAAAAAAAAAAAAATGAGGCTTGCATAAACATATCCCCTCCCAAACCTTTCAAAACAGAATTGCAAATCTATCCATCACTGGAATCACAATGCAGTTAAAACTCCCAAAGCTTTCAGCTGGATCAAAATATTAACTGCTAACACCCAACTCCAGTGAAATGGGAAACCTATAATGCCAGAACAGCAAGGTACTTCTGGCTACCCTACTTCCAGTGGGTAAAGCAGCAGCAAAGTGTGATTAATAAGGCAGTTAAACTCCTGCATCTTTCTGTGGTCCTTCAAAAACCATTTAGAAATAAAGAAAAAAATTTCCCTGCCTATAAGATCAGACTTTGAGATTTTAATGAATCTTCAAAATTCCCACATTCCTGCCAACTGCTTTGTCACAACCTGTTCCTTCTATCACTTTCCAACAGTAAGCATAGATTTATAGGCATTTTCGAAACCTGCCCAAACACTGGTTTTGCAAGATTTCCAAGATTCAGATTTAAAACAATGTGTCCTCGACTGTGAGCATTACACCAACCTCCCAATTGTCTCGCATCATTTGGGGACAAATTAAAAGTGGTAAGATTATGAAACTTGCACTTAATTATTAAGAAATGGAACTGCTACTGATTAAAAAAAAATCTTTATTAAAAGTTCCCAGTAACATGAATAAAGCCAGAGAAATTATTGAAACTATTATTAAAACTATTATTTAAAACCTGACGTTTTAATTGTGTTCTGTGGCAAAAGATGAATCATCAAAAAATATTAAATGTAATAATTATTGAGAAAATAAAGTGTCCCATGGTAGTCTCTTAAATGACTAAAGCATTCATTAAGGTTTTTCCTTTCAAAAAAATTCCCTGTTAAACCTTTCTTTGTAGCTCTTTATCAACTTATGAACATAAAAATCTCACACAACACCTTGACAGTGTTTTGAAGCATCACTTAACCAGGAAAGAAGGAGGACAGGGCTTTGTTTTTTATTTAAAGTAGTTGTTTAACAGCAAGATACGATCAGTTAGATGCAGTCCCATGACTCAGTCACATCCTTTCTTATTGGTTTGTATTTTATATCCTGTCACCATTAATTAGCTCTTCTAACTCCCTGTGTACAATACTCCTTTAGGAGAAAGTTTATTTGGAAGGCACATAATAAAATAATTAAAAACAGAAACACTCCTCACAGTCCTCATCAAACTAACAGAATTCTCTCTAAGGAGGCAGGAAAGTGCTGGTTCTGCCCAGGCACACATGGATCAAAAAAAGAGACATATCTGGGCAGAAGATTTACACATCTATACCATCTAATGTGACATATTTAAAATTAATTAAAAAACCAAAACCAACCAAATAAAAAAACCACAACAATAAGCAGCCAAAACCAACTCTTTCCCCACAAAATACACCCAATCCAAATTAACAATGCTGCCTGAGGTGGGTAGTTCCATTTTTTTTCCCCCAAGAATACACCATCACAAATGCGTGGCATTTGTTCTGAGGAGACAAGTAATCTTTTGACAGTAGTGTTCTTAAGGCATAAATGAAAGACAAGGAAGTAAATCTTAAGCAAAACTCCCTTCTTATTTTACACCAGCACTCATTTGTTGACTTGCATTCCCCAGTGGGTGCCAAGCATCCCAAGGTCTCTCACCTGTCTCTCATCAGTATCCATCTGAAAAAGGCTGGCAGCAGTTTAGTTCAGTTTCCTACTACCAAAATTCCCAGCCTGGTTGCTATAAGCAGCTCACCAAAGATGCCTTAGCCAGCGCCATAGAAAAAGGCTGTGCTGAGGAACTTCTTTGGCAATCCTACGAGAAACGATTCATTATGAAGAAAGCACTGACAACAACAGCAGCACAAGCAGTACTGTGAGCAGAAGAGGCAGTCTGGTCTTTCAGGTCCAGCAGCAGTATGACTGGGAGCATAATTTCTGGAAGAAGTGGTAAATTATAAAACCTGTCAGATTTGGACCTAGCAAAAGGTGTGTCTTGTGTCAGAAGCCTTACCCGTGCCAAAACACCCCCGACATCTTGCAGGCGTATTTTTTGCTGATTGTAAACATGTTTTCTCTTAAAAGTGAAACGAGACTAAGACAGGTACCAATTCAGATGGGCATGCCAAATGACAAGGACCTGAAGAGCCAGTGAGCCATCTCTAATGCTGCAAGAAAGCTTCAATGATCTACTTCAAAAACTTAAGCCAAGGAATGAAGGCAAGGAAAGGAAGCTCAACAAAAGCTGAAAAGCATTTCTAACACTGACACATGCAGTGCAGCCCTTGCAGAAACATTCTGAAGAGCTACAAGCCTTAAAATTAATGTATTGGGACAGTCACAGCACTGTCACCTTACCCCTGAGGCTCCACACAGACTGCCACAGAGAGAGCATCCATACACCCACCATCAACCTTGCCCTGTGCTGGGGACCTGTGCCTGGGCAAAGCTCTTTGAGACAGCTCACAAACAAATCCCACTGCAAACAGCTGTGGAAGGACACCACAATAATTGACTGCTTAGCTGATGAAACAGGAGATGAAATGCTATGTTGACAAATGTGAATTAACACGCATTGAAAAAACATTCCTGACTTTACTCACACAATGATAAGCTCTGGTTTAGCTATTAGAACCCGGAAACAAGAGCTTGCAGTTACGCATAATTGTGAAAAAAACATCACCTCAGTGCTTAGCGGAGATTAAGAAAAGCAAACAAAGAGGAAAAAAAAAAATATTGCTGCATGCTACTCCTTTGCTCATTCCTTCTCCAAGTATTTGTTCTTTGCCACTCCTCGAGAGCAGACACAAGTTAGTGAGAGCCACGGTCTGACTCAGTGAAACCTTTCCAGCTCTCCTGCTACAAGAACAGCACGATTTGATGAAGGGACTGCGAATTAAAACATTATTAAGTTTACAAGAATTTCAAATTAATAGTAACAGCGCTAGATAAGCTATAAATGCTTTCCTGATTGTTACGTATTTTATTTACAGGATGAGCCAGATGGCTCAACTAAAACAGATACAAATTTGGAAAGGTTTATTATTGTATATTGCCAGTGCAGGCCTAAAGGAAGCAAATTATGTTTCAAGGTGCCTCAACACTATCTGTAACACTATGCTTATTAATGGTGACCAAAATAAGGAATATGTAACGAGGACACTTACAGAGCTCTTTATGGGAACTTTAGCTCAGTATGGACTGAAATCAAATCCCACTGAGGTCAACAGGGTGGGGAAACTCTTTTACCTGTATCAAGAAAACCTAAAAACATCCAGAATTGTTGTAGAGGACAAGCAACTAAAACTGCAGTAAGATTGTAGTAAAAGATGCAGAGGCTGGGGACAAGGTTCAGTGGTGGACTTGGCAGTGCTGGGTTAATGGTTGGACTCAACAGTCTTAAAGGGCTTTTCTAATCTAAATGATTCTATGATTCTAAAATAACTCACTCCTCAGTGTGCAAATGACAACGGTGTGCCACCACCAGCTTCATGGCTTTAATCCTCACATGAGCTGCTCAAGACAACTGCAATGAGAATGTGCTTCCTTATAAATGCTCCTGCTGACAACTCTCAAGAGAAGACATTTACACATCACACATAATGTAAAACTTCATTTTTTTTCTATTAAGCCACTCCACCATAAAACCCTTGAGTCACTTCTGTGAATTCTAGACCTCAGATACACTGAGGGGCAAAAACAGAAATAAAGGAAAATAATAACAATATATGTGAGATATTAAATAAAATTTAAAAATATCCAAGAAAAATACATATAAATAATGGAGAACTCCATCTAAATTCCTTAGTGTTCAAGAAAAGAGCATTAAGTCCAAGTCCTCTGAAAATGTTTTTGATTGTCATCTTTTGCTAGAAATAATGCTGCAAGTGAATTCTAAAAAGGAGCATGATCTTCACAAGAAAATTTGATCAAAGCTTTCTTTTCAGAAAACATCTACTCAGAACAGGTAATATTATTTTGACTTAAAAAAAAAAAATTAGAATAATTTTTTAACTCAATTGTAGTGATAGATGAATTTTACTTACATTTACCAGTCCCCCAAATATTTTCCATCAGGTTATACAAGAAAATGCATACGAATCAAAGAAGTCCTCTTAGAAACCTCCCCAACTGATCTGCTAAAAATAATCTCCTAGGAACAGAGGTTTTGATGGATCTCTAAAAAAATCAGCATTTTAAAGATAACACGGGAAACGGATTGCAGTCGCGTTGCTACAGGTGCTGTATTATTTGCTTGCTCAAGAAATTCTTTCCTGGCTTCCCATTCTATGGCACACAAATTTCAATTACGGAGCTGAGATTCAGCTTTCTAGTGTAACGTGAACAAAGATTCTGCAGCTTCACATGAATGTTTTGACCAGCTGTAATTGTTTTCCTTCACCGCATCGAAACTGTTGTAGAGAATGATCACTAAAGCATATTAGGAGCTAGAACTGTCAACATTGAATGAAATAATGGAAGACAAGCTCAGTCCTGCAATATTGTCCAGGGGAAAAACGAGTGAAAAACAAATCAAGGAAATCCTCTCACATTCTTTAACAGCAGAGTTGTTCTGAAAAGCTATTAGTTTAGATAATCTTCCATGAAACCACAAAACTGCAATTTTTGTAGCATATGTAGAATCAAGCAAACTCGCTAGGCGGAAGTTAGTCATTCAGAGAGTGTGACTAAGCTTGATTAGCTTTTTGCTGAAGTCATTTCAAAATGTACACATTTTTTTTGGTAAGCAATGCTGCCAATGGATTACTGAAACTGATCGCTAGCTTTTGTTGCTATTTATAAGCTCAGGAATGCCATTACAGCCTCCACTAAACATGGAGTTAGTCTAAACACTCAAGTTAATTTCAAAGGAAAATTAATCAAATCTATGGGTTAGAATGATTTTTAAAACTTAAAACTTTTCAACCTAAAAAAAATCCAATTTCTTCCTTAAAATGAAAATTACATACCAGTTGCCCAGTGACAGGTAGATTTAGATATTTTGATGTTGAGGCAGTCACAGTCACTTGGAATGCCTTTATTCAAACTTCATACACCACAAAACAGGAAGGAGCCCAGAAGGTTCCCTAGTCAGTCTCACAAAGACAAAATGTGAATTTGTAGATACAGCATTTGATGACTAGGGGGTTTTAGGTTAGTGGCTGAACTCAATAATCTTAGAGGTCTTTTCCATTCTAAACGATTCTGTGATGCCAGAATTTCCTTGCATGGGCATTGATGCTCTAATATCCATCTGGGGCGGTCCCTTTTTTATTGGAAGGGCCTCACTTTGCAGCCTTCCTCAGTTTGATTGCCTTGCCCAGAGACATCTGCAAAGCTAATTAATTGCCCTTCCATGATGCAGAACTAAGCCAGCCAGCCAGCCAAGGCTGCAGTCATCAAAAAGGGAATTTTCTAGCAGGGCTTTCAGTGTTGCTCTAGACAAAAGAATCAGAGCGGGGGTAACATAATATGCTGGCAGCCTGAACAGACACCCCACCTCCCGGATTCGGATTTACAACTAGACTTGACTGGAACCATCCCTTGCTGAGTGGAGAAAATAGAGCTCCTGAAATAGCTGATCTGGCAAATGCTTCTCGTTCAGGCTCGTCTGGCAGAAATATCATCTGCAAAATCACTGGGAGTTAATAACGCATTCATCGACACTGAAAATGACTGAAAATTCCCTTTTCACTTATTATCCTACCTCTGTAACACATTTTAAAAGGAACGGTAATTACCACTGTGCGCCGTTGTTAGGAAAGAGAAGATCAAAGCCGCTCTAAAGCAGCCACAATGGCCCCTCTCTCTTTTGCTCTTTGCTAAACAACAAACGTGTGCCTTGAAGCGATTGCTCCACAGTGAGAAGCAGCTCCCAGGAATGAATTGCAACGACCTTGCAATGTTTACTGGGGAACTCATCAGAGCTACCACTTAGGAGAGTGCAGGAGAGATTTGATGTAAGCAAACTCAGATAGCTATATCTAGAACAAATAACACTGTACCTTCTGAAATGCCTATGGCAGCCCGGCAAATGCAATCCCTACTTCCAAATTTTATTACGTTCGGAGTGATGCTCGTTTGACAGAGTTCGCATCTGATCAGTGAACAGGCAAAATCTCTCCTAAGAGAAATGTTAATGTTAGGCCTACTTCAAATTTTCAAGTTAAATAAAATAAATGTAATAGAAATACTCAAATCATCTCCCTCCAGGTTTTTGCCATGAAGACTTCAAATAAGCTTTAAACAAAGTGGGTAACACAAGAAAATGAAAACACACCAACAAAAGGTTCTGCCACTGGAATGGTTTAAGAAACGCCGAGTGTGTCACCTATTTGCAAAAATAAGTAACAAAGCTGTTGTGGGTAAATGGCTATAAATATAAAAAAGTAAACAAAACCAGACACATTGCCTGACTGAATTAGTAACTATAGCTAAATGTTGTTTTGATTCACTGGTAATTTATGGGCCTTTTATCTATATGAATATAATAACTAAAAGGGGCCAGAAAATAAAAAGATGACAAATGCTAAATATATACTACTATATAATAATGGTAAATTTACAGTATTCCAAAAATACTTAAAAGGTCTTGGTGCATTTAAAAACAACACCACCGCCAATTTCTCCCTTTCTTGAAACCACATTTAACCTTCAGAGTGACTTAGGACAAGGCTAAATCACAATTTCCTTGCTGAGAAAAGATAGGAAAAATAACTTTGGAGGAATAAATGCTTTATGTAATTTAGCTATTAAAAATTGAATATAGTATTATAATAATGATAATAGCAGGGAAAGTATCAATAAGGAAATTATATATGCAGCAATTTTTTAATTACCTCTCATGCCAGAGGATAAAGGGGCAAAATGAATCCCATTTTCACTACTTAATAATAAATTAGCATGGATCAAACAAGGTTCACTAAGGTAAGTAACATACATGCTGTCTTTTATCCTTTAGTGGCCTGTTTGCTGAAATCAAATTACCTGATATGTGAAATATAGATTACTGTTACATATGATTATACCAAAGTTGGCCCCATTATGGAAAATCAGAGCAGTAACTCACACGCCGGAAATGGAAGGATGGTGATTTGGGAGTTAGTTAGTAATTAATGGCTTCTAATCAGCCAGCTGGATCACTTAATTGAGGATCCCTAACTAGCCTTTTCCCAAAGACAAAACAGCTAAGAAAATTACTATAGATGACATTTCCTATACAGCATTGCCTATGAGATAGAGCATTAGCCCCTAAACTCAATTCTGTACACCTAGGATATACTCAGAAGCGTGGTTTCAGCAAAACAGCACATGGCTTAGAAGCTGTATTTTCCTGGAGGAACAAATTGGTACCAGCATCTCCGCATCTGATTCATAATTCTCCTCCATCTTGCTCTGGCTTACTCAGAATGGCAAACAAATGAGACTTGGCCTGTTAACTTTCCCCGCAGTATTCAGCTGTCAAAGATCCTGATCTGGAACACGCACCGTTATTTAACCTTTTAAAACTTTCTCCTCGTTGTCCTTCCCCCTGCAAACAAGGCTTTCTTTTTCAATACGAGCCTTCCAACACTAGAACGTAACCGGGCTTTGTCTTTTGAGCGGCAGTTGCTCCCCAGGGTGGCGTGGGACAGGAGAAAACTTGAACCCCCAGCAGAGGGAAAAACCCGTCCTGCAGCGAGGGCAGCAACCACCACGCACACAAAAACCCAGATGTCCATCCCCAGGGCAGAGCAGGACCCCCAAGCTGCTTCCTACAGGCCATAAGCCTTTTCCACAGCTCGCCCCCACTCTGGACCTCCAAAGCTGGGGTCATTCAGTAGCACCTCATCAGGTAATGTTCTGTAAATGCTTCTGGTCTGCCATCTCTGTTGAAAACACAGTCTCCAGTATTTAAATACAGATGGACTAAAACCACATTTTATACCCAAACGGCCAGCAGTTAGACAGCACTGCATGAGCATTCAATACAGTAGAGCTTTTTGTATCCTAAGAAACCTGAGAAATGCTAAAAAAAATCCAGGGGTGGGCTCATTTCAACCTCACCTGCGAGATCATAAGAAAGTTCACAATTAGGTTTTGTTCCCTATGAAATGACAATAAAAAAATAAAATATGAAGATTTTATTACATTTTTTAACCTATATCTATCTATCTCTCTCTCTCTATATATATATATATATCCCCCTATATAAAGTACCTACTATAATTACTTAAAGGCTTGTGGAAGATAGAAGTGCTTCGCAAAGAAATAGTCCAAAAATAGAACACTTTCAACAGTGTATTCAAAAGCACTAATGTCAAGTGGAATTACTACATCCAACCCCCTCTCCCCACCATTCCCGCTATATAGATCTGTGGAAAGTTTTTACTTCTTTAACACAAGAACTGTTTTTAAAAAACAAAAACATTAAAGAGCAGCAACAAAAGGCCCTAATGGTTAGTGCCTCCATTGAGAGAGAAATAAAAACCACTTCAGGGCCTAGGCATTATAAGCTTTTTCTGTTTCCCTTAAATCTCTTTTGTTATCCTTGACTAAAATCAGAACATGAAAGGAAATATCCATCACCATCACACGAGGAGACATCAGCTAATTTTCTGAGAAAACTCATCAGCCAATGGTTGTTGTAAGCTCTAATATTCAGCTGTCAAGCAACTAAATTCTGTATTGCAACTGCACAACTGCTCTTAGAACAACTCGCGTTTTAAAAAAATATTGGCAATATAAGCCTTAAAGGAAATTGTCTCATATATTCTCAAACCATCCTGCAGAAAATAGCAGCTATACAAATTTGTAAGGATTTCAGTCTTTGCAGTGACTGGAACTGATGACATGGATGGCATACAAAATGAAATGGTTTTCCTTGATGAAGGCTGCACGTTCTTTGAACAGTGAACCTACTGGGATTAAACATTCTAATTCTCAATCACGTAAAACACTATGATGGACAGCTTTGTCAAGCTCATTAATACTAAAGCAACTGCTGATAATTGCTCCAGGTTTCAACCTCTAATTAAAGCTAAGTGGCTCGATTTGCATATAGTAAACAATAGAAGTTTCTTGCAATCACACTCCCAGAGGTCTTATCAGCTTCACAAATACAGTATCACTAAAACTTGAATGCTAATTACAGTTAATTTCTCAATGCAAATAGGAGTAATTCAGTGGATATTTAGGTCTTCCTTGCTTAGACAGCACTGTAGTTTATCTAAATGCACCCCAGACACTTAGCAAAAATAACACACCAGGAAGAACAAAACATTCCACAACTCTCCTTTCTCCATCACGTTTAATAAAATGATGTCAAATGTTATCAAAAGCATTACCATAAATTGAGCAAGGTAAATCAATTAGCCCTTCTCCATTTGTTCTGTTCATCTGAGTAACAATGTAGAAAAAACAAAGCACTGTTAATCAAAAATAGTTCAGGCTAAGCTACGGTGCTCACATTACAAACTTTAGCAGTATTATAGAAAGACTTTCCAAAACAATCCTTATTTTAAACACTGTCTATATAATGAAAAAATAACAATGTAGAAATCTGCATTTGGTGGGAAAACATGTAAGACGCAGTAAAGTGTGTAACAATAACACACTTCTAACGTATTTGTAATCTCTCCTTCAGCCTCCTGTGTCAACTAATAAGTAAAGAGGAAGCAGGGGAATTAGAAGTAGGAATTATTTTCCTCACATGCAATAGCAGCCAGCACTCTGGCAGCCTCAAGGCCAGGCTAAGGAAGAAGATTGGTGTGCCAGGCTGCACATGGCTGAGACGGCAGAGGGTGGGGATGTACACAGGGCACCAAGAGCTGAGGTGAATCACTCCTACCCAAAGAGCCAGCCCCTCTGCTCAGCAGCACACACAGTAGTGGGTGTTCGGGATGTGCCAGCCCTTTACCTCAGGCTTTTCGTATTAATCTGCTTCAGAAAAGTCTCGTATCCTCTCCCATCTGCTGTATTTCAAAATTCTGCGCGGACTAGAGCGCAAGTTTCTGTAGCGGGGCGACAAGTCAGGTAAGAACAGCTCATCCATAGGTACTATAAAAATACCAGTGCAGTGCTGACAATGTCACTGACTAATTACTGACTCCACAGGTACCAGGGAAAAGTTACAGTCTTCCTCCCGCTGCTATGCAGGGTGCATTAATGAGTCAGGTTATGATTTCCATTGACAGAGCCCAGTATTTTTACATCCACGCTCCTCCAGTTAAGTGACAGGTGGAAAGTGAGTCGTTAGCATGTTTCACAACAGCTGCAGCACGTAGAGAGAAGTAAATTGCACTTCCTATGTCAATGTTTACGTATGTATAAGGCCTCCGTGGGGTGGCCAAGGCACTCCTGCACTGCTTTGAATGGAACCATCTTCCGCTCCAGCCTGCTGCTGTCCATACCTGCCTATATGTTTTCCCAAGGAAAAAGAAACAAATTTCCAAGTTGTACCATGAAAATATTTACTTGGTAAATATCCCACTGTCTTTCCCTCCTTCCCTTTAAGAATGCCTCCATTTTAACTCTTTTTTTTACTAGCCTCTCATCCTGCCCTTTTTTATAGCCCTTTAAGTCACCTCTGGAAACACCCAAGATTTTGCTTCATCTTGACCTAGAATTCATTTTAAAAATAAAAATAATAAAAATTCAACACTCGCTATCTATTCTGTCTCCTTCCAGTCCTGAGGTACTGTACCTCAAACTATCCTCTGCAACCAGATAATTTAAAAAATTGTATTATTCTTCACTCTTTCTGTCAGTGATTCTATAATCAGTGCCCCTCTAGATTTAAATTCCTAATCACTTAAGCATGTCTTTTTCCATGCTGGACATTACTACAGGAATGTCTCCAAGTTCAAAGTGTGCCAAGGCTTTTAACCTCCTCTCAGTCAATCCAAACAGAACACCATCCTTCCCCCAAGAAGCTCTCACAGTCAAGCCTGTCACCCAAACACAAGCTTTCACCCTGTCTCGCTAGGAACGTTAAAAGCAAGGCAAGGAAAACAAATCAAACATAAGATCAGCCTTGGTCCTCCATGCACAGTTTGGATTCATAAACTGGCTACAGCTTATGAATCCAAAATCTACCCACAGGGATCATCTCCCTGCAGCCAGGGCATGTCCTAGGAGGCAGGCTTACGCCTACACTTAGCTCACAGTAGATGCACAACTATTTACAACTGCACCGCTTCGTCCACCGCTGCTGCTTACGGCAAATGTCACCTATCAGCTTGCAAAGTATACCAGCGGTTCGGTCTTTTAACTTACCACTTTCCATGAGCTTTTAATAATTTTTATTCCATTTAAGTGATTGGAAAGCAGGGACCATAATCCGTGATAAGCAAATTTAAATGGCCTGCAGCAAAATCTGAGGCACTTCTGGAGTGAAACTCCAAGTATATAATGATTAAGGTCATAATAAAAATGAAAACTAATATGAAATTGTGTGAGCCTTTTTGCAAAAACTGAAGACTTTTGACACTCTTCTGCTCTAGAATACTACCCCACTTTGATCATTTCCAATGGTGCTGTTTTCTGACATCAACATGGTAACGAGTGATTTACCAGAATATGTACAGAGCCTTCCCTTTGCCAGTCTGAGATTTGATTTTTACTTCTTGATGGCAGTTGTTATGCCAGCTGAAGACATTTTGAGTGCTGAGAATTTATGAGATTTGCTTCAGATACACAACATGGGAGTTTGACACCAGCAGCTTCATCTGAATCCAAACTTTTCATCCTCAGTGGCTGGGAGAAAGCACTTATGATCATTTAATTTAAAATCAATTGTTTTCATTTCTTTTGGGGATGGGGAGGGGCAGTTGGTTTGGATTTGGTGGCTTGGTTGGGTTTTTTCTTAAAACCAAGCATTTCCCACTATGAACACAATTAACACCCTTGTGTGAAAGATTTTATTTCTCCTCATAATAACTCAGATGAGGACAGTGGTGTAGCTGCAAACTTATTCTTCACCATTAAGAGAGTCTACTGCATTAAAGGTTTTGATTTATTTATTTATTCTTCACTCTAAAACATAACAATACATTCTGGAGGAGCTTAATAAATAGACTGAAAAAACCTTGGGGAAAGTAGGAAAATGATCCACTGTACACACAGCCTTTATTTACAGATTCCATGCCTCCCAAAATTTTACATAAAACACCATTTTACTGTAAGTGAGCCATCATTTGACATGAACTTAGCTCATTGACTCTAAGTCTTTCAGGATGGTGCTTCCCTTGATGCCCACAGAACCCACAGGATTTACAAAAAAAAAAAGAATCTCCTGGGCCATATTCAAAGAAAGAAAAAGAAAAAGAAACAACTTAGAATATAGAGGCACAGAAGGTTTCCTGAGACTTTTATAAGGCAAAAGCCTCCAGAGGCATTCATAACAGTTAAAGTTTTTTATTAATATGAACCAGTTCTTCCTACTGAATGAGAAATCTTTGGACTATTACCAGTGCCACTGTTGCTTACTAATTTTTAAAGGAGCATTTAACTTTGATCAGCTGCCATTTTTCTAACGAAATCCAAGTTCTTTTGCATACTAGAAGACACACGGACAAGGCACGCAAACGTCTCAGTTAAAAACTTTCCTGCTGATGCCGGTGCTGCCATACTCTCAGCACGCAGCACGGTGAGAAATGGATGCTCAACCAGGAAAGCACCAAGTCTCTCTCTAGGAACAGTTTAATTAAACAACATCACTTGTCTGTTCGTAACCTCACAAGAACCAGGAAGGTTATATGTCTGATATGTGTGTGTGTGTGTGTATATATATATATATATATGCTTTTAGGAAAACGGACTTTGAACACCTGACCTTCCTAACACCTGCCCCCAGTCCTGCTGGAACTCCAAAGGACTAAGCATCTGCTTCTCATTAGCCTCTCCACAAGTGTTCATCCAATTTGCAAGTTTGCCTTGGGTAGGATTTTTCAAGCACTTCCTGACCTATACTTGGGCTGCACTAATACCTGAGTATTCCTCCCTATTTGCGATTCTCCTGTTTAGATTTAACTGCAGAAATAGGTACTGCTCACAAGCCAGAATTACAAGAGAATTGTTATCTGTAACTCACAAAACCTTTCTCAATTCAGTCCAAACTACATAACATTTTATTTGGCTGAAAATACTTTTATTAAGTCCAGACTGTAATTTAGGTACTAGTGAGAATTAACTTTTCATTTTCTACTCCAAGGCATTTTCTGGAGCCTGTCATTTAACCAGAATCTCCCTGGCTCTTTTGTAGCATTCCATTTTTTCCCCCAAACTACCTCATAAAGACTTGCAAGGTGCACACATTTGTTTTATAAACCATCTCAGCCCTCCCTTCTCTGCTGGGACTGAGTACAGAGGGATTTGGGAGAAAGTCATTTTGTGAAATGATAACTTTGCGTATTTATTCAGAGAATACCTTCACTTGGGGAAAAGGCAAGGGCTGGTTTTCTTAACAAGAAGATAATAAAGAAAAATTATTTCATTAATTCAAAGTACATCTGCCCAGCAAAAGAAAGGCATGATGGCAAATTGTACTAACACATCCAAGCCACCCAGTTCAGAGACTACGGGCAGTGTGACCATGACGAAGCTCTTCATAGTCAAGATTTGTGAGTATTTAGTCAGAATAGGACAAGTTATTTCAATCATTTCTGGTTCCTGCAGAAACCCTTCAGATGATGTTGGTAAGACTGGATTAGGCCAAATACATGGCAACAGCAAAATATCTCCCTCCCAACTATAAATGAGGGAAACAGATGCACAACTGAAATGACGCACAATAAATGGTGATTAACAACATCAGCAACTCCTGCTTTTAAGAACATCGATCATGAGCAATTTCAATTAAAGTGAACAGTGAAGTAGGTGATTTGGCTCGGCATCCATGAATTTATCAAGTGGGATACTTCTAAGGCCTGATTACAAGCTGTAGTCACTGCTACCATCAGGCCTAAGCAGAATTAGCCGTCATTAACGTCATTAGCTTCTGGGGGTGAAATATGATGAATATACATCATCTCAGAGGGCAGCTTATCCAACTGAACCACTGCCAGGCAGCACTGCCACCTCACAGTTCTCTAGCAACGTGCTTCTTGGAGCACCAAGTGGTTGGTGGTCTAATGAAACTGTGTTTTTCTTTTAGGAATACCAACTCTTTCAGCAGAGCTTCTCTATTTCATTCTGAATACACCTGGATACAGTGCTACGGGCTTGCTTGCTCTCCTGAGAAAACAGGGAACTGAACTGGTGGATTATGAGCATTAAGATATTAATACTGCTGCAAAAATGGAGCTTATATGTCACATCCCTCATCTCTCTGCCAGGGCAAAGGAGAAGAGACGTGTTAGGGAGAGATATGACAATCTTTATGTATCTGCTGTTTTAGCTGGGCCTGGATACAACTTTGCTTCTATTTAATGCAACTCGGCAGTTTTGATATTCACAGACCCTTAAAAACTCGACAGATTATCCAAAAGGGGTGAAATAATGAAGACACATGAGAGTAAAGAACAAAAGGGTGATGAGGAAAGATTAGAAAAATGGATAAATAAATATCCCATGGAATTCAAAGACTATGAAGTACACCTTGAGGGATCAAAAATGGGATGTACATAAACCGTGAGTGAGAAGAAGAAAGAAACAAAGCTACAGACAACAACATAATGATTCAAGATTGCAGTAAATAATAATATCACGTTTGGAACAACGTGTTTCTCTGTTAAAGAAAGACAATATGGCACCACAGTACATAAACAGGGGAATTAGAATGCAAGGGAGACATGAATTCAGCAGAAAGAAAGTAAAAGTGAGTTTGATGACTTACGTTTGTCTTGAGCTTGTCCTTGTCACCAAACTTAGTCTTGGTGTATTTATAAATGGAAGAATAGGTAAGGAACGGTCAAACAGGAACGCTGGCATGGAACAGAAGTGTGAGAAATGCTTTGCACCATTGTGTGTTTTGCTCTAAAAACAAAATTCTGATCTGCAACGATCCAGCTGGAAAAAACTCTCACACAAGGACTTGAGACGTAAATGAGAACTGAGTAGGAGATGGAGATTTAAGATCAATATCAGACACATTTTAGTGATTCAGAACCATTAATGGCAGCATTTCCTACAAAGTTTTCTGTACTGCACAAACACGCCGATGCTGAGCTTCAGGGATGTGACAATGGGAAGGGGAGGGGGGGCACCTTTCAGTTCCAACATGCCAGAACACAAAGAAGCACATTTACAAAGGTGGGCACCGAGAAATCCAGGGCATGTCAAAGTAATGAACACAGAGAAGTTGCAATGAACTAACGTCACCTGCTTACCAACTGGGAGGATCAATCCCATCACTACCACGCCAGAAACATTCCCTGGAAAGAGCCTGACTCTCTCTGCTTGACTAAGGGAGGGATGCATTCCACAATAAGGAATATGAAAAGGTAATGAACATAAAAATTTGTTGGGCGTATCTCACCTTTCTTGTGGCTTCTGACATGCTTTCAGTCTTCCTTTTTTGCACAAGCAGGGGTGAAACTGCCCTCTGGTTATGGAAGTGTGGACTCAGCTGTTCAAGGAGGACAGGTCAGTGGATAATTCTGCCCAAACACTAAGACTGAGATCATCACCCAAGGTTTCTCTCCAAACTACATCGAGCAGCATGAACAAAAAACCACTGCTGCATGTGAGTTCCACCTCTCTGGAAGTTCATGGTTCTGTGGCTAATATTTAATTCATAAAGGTTTAATACAGCCAGTATATGTCAAAGAAAGTTCAGAAAGGTACGGAAACTCATAAAACCCAGCAATGCACTGACTTATCTCCTGAGAAAAAGATTTACAATGCGATATTTCATTGAGAATAGAAAAAATAATAATTTTTAGTAAGGCCACCAAGTAAACTAAATGTGCTAAAGCTAATCACAGTCTGCAGAAATGCGTGTTCTTGGCTTACAGCTTTCACTCATGCAGTCATCTTTTAGGAAAGGCATAACAAGAGCAAATGAAAAATTCATTTACCTATAATTGTCCCAATTTAAAATTATTCTTTCCCCTAGCAGTGATGCCCTTCCATGACAAGCCACAGGAAGTCATCCTACAGTAACACATCTTTTAGATCATATTTTTTGTTACTAAAGCAACTAACTCTATTTGTTATATTTGTTTTCATCCCTGCTGTGAACAAAACCCTAAATCCTAACTGACAGACGTCACTAGGAGTTGATATGGGAATCAGCTTTGAAAAATCAGGCTGCTACACTGTTCACTTGAATATGGTCTGCATGTAGTTTTACATTTGGTGTGAACAGTTTTTCAGATGAAAGAAATTAATATTTAATCAGGAAAATACTGAAGTACCAGTTATATTACTTAGATTATATTACTCCAATTAAAGTGGTTTTACACTTCAGAGACCTTAAAAGATAACATGACATCATTCCACAGGAATAATATCAAAAAAACTTCTCAGGTAAGGGTACAAATTTTGTAGCTGACTACTGAACATTACTGTTTCTTTATATGTAACTATGATTTAATATATCATTTCTGCATAAGATAAATGGCTCCAAGCAACTACTAGCAATTCAGGAAAATCATATTTAACGAGTTGTCAAATAAGGTTCACAAAAGCATGCCCCTTCTGATTATTCCTCAAAATTACTTTCCAATATATCTGCGCTGATCCCAAATAGATATTATGCTGTCGTGATTTATTTTTTTTAACCTAAGTAAGTACTGTTATGCCCATCTGATACACAGAGTAATTTATGCTTTTAACTGCTCATTTCTTTGCTTCATATTAGCTATGTAAATAGAAAAACAAATTATCAGATGTAAAAAAGCCAAGTGACGAGGACCTTGGGAGAATGGTGCAGTGCTAAAATGCACATTCTCTTCCTCAACATCGAATTTCAAGGGGGGAAAAAAAAAAAAAAAAAGCTGGTACTGATAAGTCACTATCTGCCAGAAAGCTCTTCATACCTTTTCAAGCCTCACAGAAGGTACCTCCAGGAGAAATACTTGTGAATAAGCAATTCCTAATTGCAGCAAAATTTGACTCCACTTCTGGTGATGGAAAGAATCACAGCAATCGGTCCCAAAAAAACCCCCAAACAAACCAACCCTGTCGCAACGATTATTTTGGATTACTGCTGTTGCTGAGAATCCCTCGAGTCTCAACAGGGATTGCAGTGATTGCCCCTAAAGAGCAAATACAAGCCCTCCTGAAGAGCCTACAAACTGCCAACAAGGTGACAGGGAATAGGTCAATGAAAGGAAGAAAGATATGAGGACAACGATGGCTTTGCACGGAGCCTGGTGGCCACAGCTCACCAGTTCTCCAGGATTTGATAGGAACTTGTATATGCCATCAACTTTTACTATTAATTTCCATTACAAGAATGTGCTATTCAAGCAATGACAAGCTTCTTAAAAACTTGACTCCACATAGCTGAGATTTGCATGCAAATAAGAATCCCTCTAGTCTACTTTTATTATTTTTTTCATTCTCTTTCAATCCAAATGAAGCACAATTTCCTCTGCACAGAAACATCAAACATTCTCTTCCTCTACATTTTATGATGTAGACTTTCCAGCAAGCCCTGGCTTTTATGAGCCGTCTCATATAACCAACACTGTGGTCCACTGTCTGACAGATCTGTACTTTATCCTTCCCTAATGAGACAGTTCCCCAATTATTGAGCCAACAGGCAGTGTTTCCCTAGAAAGTTTCACCCTTTTAAGCACAGAATTCCCACAGGGTGGTTGGCAAATTATCACACATTAAACCCATCACATACACAAACTTGCAGAATTTATTCCTGAACAATTAATTTCCTTTCTTTCCCCACCACTTCAGGGTGGTTTTCTTTTTCGAAGTGTTTAATCAGTGTTTCATTAAATCCCCCCAAAACTAACTCATCTTTCTCCCTCTTCTCATCACAAAGATCACTGTGTTACAGAACAGCTACAACAGTAACACCACAGAACAACAAAATGGAGAACTGAAACTGCCTAGTAATGCAGTTTATTAGAGAACCACAGTTCTCTCTTTATACCATCTAGACAGTTTGTGGCTGGAGATGAACCAGGGGGGTGGAAGGGCTATATTAGCTTTTGTCCTCTGTTAATGCCCCTGGGTGCAGTATCTGAGCCCCAGTATCCTCAGATCCACCTGCTGGCAGAGGTTCAAGCGCTTGCTCAGGTTTGGGCCGTTCCTGTCCCCGTCTGCACTCAAAACACTTCTCAACACCCAAGCTGAGGTGTTCATCCCTAAGGATGGCTGGATATTCCCATTCAGAAAGCATCACATACATACTCCACTACATACTTCAAAAAAAGGAAGAACCACATCAGGTCACAGCATCATCACTGTTACAATAAATAATTTCTGTGTGGTGCCTTGCTAGAAGAAACATTCACAACTGATCCCTGTATCCCTCTGAGCTGCTTCTGCCACTCTTAGCCATAGTAAGCAAACACTGTAATACATTTCAAGCATCAAATCAAACAAATGCACTTCCCCCTAGGAAATACATGCTGCATATGTAACCAGACAGGGGCAGAATCGAAGTTTAAATGCTACTGATGGACCACCTACACATACGGGCGCAGCCACAGCTTTCCTAAGCCATTTTCCCAATGTTTTACCAACCTTCCAGTTAGGAAATTACTCACAATCTCTAATCTAAATGTCCAATCCTATAATTTCAGTCTATTTCTTCTTGTCCTGTCCCCAGCCCAGACAACAATTTACTTTTACTTCTCAACAGCGTTTTATGTATTAGGGTTTTTTAATCTTCCTCTCCTCATCTTTAGTCTTCTTTACTCTGGGCTTAAAATCCTTTCTCTTACACTCTACTTTTGGAATGTTTCTGACTCCATTTCTGGCTGAGACACTGTCTTCCCCACACTGGACACAGTAGCACAAGAGGTAACTTCACCATTTTTGCTGTTTAATTGTCATTCTACAGCTGCTGCTTTCTTGGTTTTCCCAGAACAGTGTCAGGTTGTCAACACACCTCCAGTGCATGATCCACTACAAACTTCAGCTTATTCTCTGAGGAATCTCTGTCCAGTGCTTCAATCATTCCCCAGCCTTTCTCAATTGAATGAGCATCTCTTGTTTAGGTGTAGCAATTTGCACTTGATCTCACCGAATACATCTCATTTAATGAAACCCTTATTGAAGAAACAGGACTGAAATTCAATCTACCAAGATCATTTTGGAAGAAATGGTTGGGAGCACATCCAAAACAAAGCAGCAGATTCACCTTTGATTAAGAATAGTATGGTCAACTAGAATAATTTTTGGAACCATGGGGAAAGATCATAACCTCCTCATTTGATGCCAATATGATTAAGCAAACTGAAAAACTTAAAGTAGTAGATGAATTTTTAAGGATATTCCCTGGGAAATATCTAAGAGAAAAGAGCTAAAAAGGAAAAAAAAAAACAAACCAGGAAGGCTAAGCTAGAGAGAAAACTGAGTCTGAAAACGTAACATCAGTCATATCATAGCTTACAAGTTAAACAAGTGTTTCAAAGAAACAAATTAAGTGGATTTATGATACTGTGGAAATTTCCTTCCAAAGCAACCCTCCTGATTGATGGATATGAATCTATATCAGAAAACAAGATGATAAAGCCAACCTTTAGGAATTTCAGACTTATAACTCATTGCTATAGCAACATTCTCTGCAAGAAAAAAAAAAAATCACTTTACTTTTCCCTAAAACATAACTCTACAGCATAAGAGAGCAAGACAGGTAAAGGCAATAGTGTAAACCAAACTGTTAGACCAATACAAAACAGTGCACTTGTTCTGTGGAGGAGCTGCAAACACACTGGCTTTGAAATAGATATTGAAAATTTTCAATAACTGAAGGTTCAGGCATCACAGAGGCTGAACATGTCCCCACTCAAATGAAGCTCAATGAAACTGGGCAGCCTAGCAGAAGTACAGCTTCCTTTTGAAAGTGGATACAAATACCAAGAATATTGGTGCATATCTATTTTTAAAATCCCGAATTACAGGTGGAGGCAAATATTTCAGACAATGAAAAAGATTTGTTTGTTTCTTCAGTGCTATAAACAGGTAAGTGATATATGGATATATGCTGCTCTGAATAATTATTGAGTTGTGCTTCTGTACAAAGCACAAGTTATACTAGTATTTGTATTAACTTTGCCAATCACAGGCAAAATATAATTAAATGACCTTTGTTTACAAAAAAACACCTAAAAATAGGATATGAGTTGAAACTCTCTGTAGATTAACCTAATTATAAATGGAATATTTATCTAACAAAGCCTCAAATAATCCCCTAATTTTAAAGCCCCTGCAAATGCACAGCTAGTATCATGCATTGTGCACAGTGACTGAAGACTCCAGAAATGGAGGCAAACCACGGATTTCAAGAAGCACGTCCTGTGAAAAAGCTCCCTAAAACGCAGCATAAGCTGTGTGCACAGGAGGGACACGCTTTATTCAGAGCCCAAAGACACAACCTCCCTCTCCCAGGAATATCCCATCATTCCAGGTCACTGGCCATCCCACCACCCAGCAATGGCTTCTCCACATGGCCTGATGACGAGCGAGCCAGCCCTTGAATGGGTCCTCTCACTGCTGAGCTATTCCTGGATGGCCTTTTGCCTTTTGATGTACCTCAGACGAGAGGAGCAGTGTGGTTGTTCTGAGAGGCCCAGCTAAGAGGTTTTCCCTGGAGCAGGACAGCTTTCTGCATTCACAGCACAAACACTCAGGCAGAAAGAGACTGATCTTTTTGGCGTGGTGGTTTTTTTAATGCTACACCGAGCTAATAGACTCTGGAACAGCATGAGCTCTTCCCTACCTGGCTCTGGGGGACCAATAGAAAAAAAAAATCTGTATTTTGTATATAATGTTGTTAATACATTTGTTGGTGATGAGCAGAGCTCCTTCTGGAACTCAAGAAGCCACATTCTTAGAGGATTTCCTCCTGCCCCCTTTGGACCTCTGTAATTCCCCCTCGAGGTGGAGGTCAGAGGGCACGGGCTAAAGAAATGCTTCTTGTTAAAGCTTTGCAATTCCCCCCCTGCCGGCATGAAATGTTCCCGAAGACTGCAATGCCAAAGACAGTCCTGAACAACAGCAGAGTTGTAGCCCCAAACAGAACTCCTCCCTTTCCTTAACCTCTGTGGAGGAAGCCTGCCCTGCCTTCCGAGTGAGGGACCAGCACCAAATCCCCTTCTCTGCAAACGCACTGCAGCTCTCCCGGCTTGGATCCCACCCACACCAACACACACCATCTTTTTTTTATTTTCTGTGCAGTTCATAAAGTCCCTGTCTAACTGCGGTCCTGGCTCTGACTGACAGTAATTGATGGAAATTTTTTTAACCACAAGCTAAGTCTGAATGAAATAGGTGGCAGGGAAGTGTTTGATGTTCAGAAAGCTTCCAGGGTATCAGATGGCTTCAAAGCAGTGCATGCAAAGAAAAGCAGGATGAGAGGTCCCATGAAAAACTTAGAGCACACAAAGTAAAAAATTTCAAAGACCATGTAAACAGAGGACCAATTTAAAATCTGAAACCAGTGATTACTACTCCCCCAGTCTGCCTGATAACCTAACAATTAATTGGCCTGTAAGACTCTCATTTAGAAAACCAGTACAGAAAAACAGGGGAAAAAAGCATCTATTAGACTGTTTTTTACTAGATCTTCTTTCAGTAAAGATTTGGTGTCTATAATGTTTGTGTCTCAGGCAGCAGAGATTTAATCGATGCGTGACAGCAATCCCTAGTACTGTGCAAAAGAGACCAACATCAAAATACAAATTTTTTATTCTTAAGAGATTATTCTGAACATTCAAGAAAACGTATTTGCTCAAATGCCAACTATTTACTCTCTTTGAATTGCCTTCCATAATTTTTCTCCCATTCAGCTGTACCAACTTAAGTGGAGATAAACAGAAACCTGCCTCAAGTATCCTCTTTCACCAGACAGAGGATTACATAAATAAGACTCATCCAACACAAAAGGTTCACCCTGACCACACAAATAGCCAGACAGCAGCACAAGTGTCCTAGAGGGAGCACAGCTACATAAACAAGTGCTGAGGAAAAAGCAAGGCGTGGATTTGGGAATGCAAGATAACAAGGATACACACACTAACACAAACTTCAGTAACCTAGAAGGCAGATGGAGTAGGTGGCCTGAGAGAGACTAACTCTGCACAAAATAGCTGATATGGCATTTGAAACCTCATATTGAATACAAAACGTTTGAGAAAACAGGCTCAGGAGACAAATGTCAGGGGCTGTGTGATTTCTCTGAACAATCCCGAGGATGATCAAATTTGTTCCTGAGGCTTTTCTTCCTGCCTTAATGACCATGCAGACACTCACCCACAGCTGGGCTGCTGGTGGATTATGAGCCTTGGCAATCACTCTGACTGGCATTTCATTACATTCCCCCGTCTCATTTTCAGTTGTACCCATCTTTCTTTTTTTTTTTTTTTTTTTT
>WEKY01036057.1:99216-120741 GCA_013390045.1 Picathartes gymnocephalus
TTTTTTTAGATACCAAGATGATAACATGTTCAGATGAGATATCAGTGCTCCCTTAGGAGTTAGCCAGAGTTGCTCTCATCCATGCCTGGACACCTTGGATGTGAACACAACCTAAATTACTATCAGCTGCACCATATAATTGCCCTGTTATCATACGCACACCATGATTTTTGTTCTCTCCTCCCCTCCAGAAAGCTGCATCTCAGAATTTACACAGTATTTCAAGGCTATTGCTCCCCTTCCTCAGTGTGTAAAACAACTGCATACACATTTGTATAAGAGAGTTTGGGACTATTTTGAATCCTGTTCCTGTTCTGCCAAGTCCACTTTGAATTGAAATAAAATCTCTATGGCATCCATCACTTCTCCATAGACAGATCAACAATAGGTAATAGTGAAACAAGTAACTGCTTTAAGTACACCTAATTTGAGACTTATCACTCAAGACCACTTCCTCACTGTGCTGGTTTTCCGACACACTTTGACTATTTGTGAACTGGGTTGTTTTTCCCCACCACATGCTACTCCATTCTTTCCTGTGCAGAGTTCTGCTGTAGCTGTCAGCTCCATTTCTGACCTTTCTTCCACTGCAACAAAGGCAGAAACTCCCCTCTGGTACTGGAGTGGAGGCTGGTGAGGTGATATTCACAGTCTGATCAATTGTTATCATATATCCCTGTCCTTTTGTGGTTGCCACACTGCCTACTGCAGTATCATTTCTAAATGTAATTAATGAGCTGTTTACGTACTCTTCAAGAATCATTAAGACGTTAAATTAAACTGCATTTAGTGGTGCACCCTGAATCACCCCGCATGCTTTGGACCAGCTCAATACTTTGCCATTCATCATCACTCTCTATTCATAATGCCTCCAGCAATTCTAACTCCTCTGACACGATTCATGTTGAGAATACTTTCAGTTGTGGCGGGGCTTTTTCCTCTTTTGGCAAAAGTTTCAAGACTTGTTGTCCTTTCTGTTTGGAAGGAAACAGATCTGTGCTGTTACAATCCTTTAATGTGTTCTTGCTTCCATCTCAGTTATTACAGTTGCTAATGCACCAATGCTCTGGTTTGGTTAATTCTTTTAGCATATTGCAACTTGCTCTCACCAATACCTATTTATTTATGTGTCATTAATATATGGCTTTCCCTCTTTCTACTCATTAGCTACTTTAAATTTTCTCTTTCACATACTTATTTCATCTTGCTAAACAGGCAATCAAAATAGGCCATCCATCAGCACAGCTGATTTTCTCTTCCTTATTTTACACAGGTAACCTTTTTTTTCCTCCAATTTTTCTCTGTCTTCTTTGTACTACAAATATTTCTGTTGCCATAACCCAGTCTATAGTCCAATGTTGCCAATTTGAGTCAATTTGAATCCTTTGCTCCCTCTGTTGGGTCTCTGCAAGCCTCAGAAAACTGTACATGTTTTTATTCACTTTCTTTCCCTTCCCCCTCTACCTACAGTACTGAATCTCATGAAACCCACTTACACTTTGCATTCTTTTCCTTCAGACTCACAGTAATCTACTGCTCCCTCATTGAATGAATTACACATTTTACTTTTCTCCAGGCTTGGTTTGTTCATTAGGACAGACACTCAAGTAGCCTTCACTTGCTAAGGCATCATTGAAATCACTGGGCTTAGGGCTTTACAGAACAGTCCATGATCTGTCATGTGGACTTCAAAAACCACATTGCTTGCTAAGCTCCTAAATGCTGGTGTGAATGAATGGCTCTTGGCTCCTGTTCAGCTTGTGCAGCTGTGTTCTGCAAGTCTGGGTGCTGAGTATTTTTTATCTCAAACAGGTGCAGAGCCAATGACTCTTAACCAGCAACGAAATAACCTGTGGATGATTTCTCCTGTGGTTATCTTTTCTTGTTAAAACATCAGGCTAGTTTTCATGAAATATCAGACTAATTTCCATGAGTACAATCCCTTTTTATTATTCCATGTTAAACACCATGCTACCACCTAGAATGTCCTAAAAATCACAGACTCCCTACAGATACAAGCATTACCTGCATTGACCAATGCCCTCTGAAGTTTTTCCTTTGTTATTTCAATATTATTTTTTACACCTTTTCATAATTATTATTCTATTTTCTTGTTTCCCACATCATATTATGAACTTTATTCACACTAACCTGAATGCCCCAAAAGCCTGTAATTGCCCAGAGCAGGCAGAAACAAGGATGGATGTAGGAGCAATTGCCCAAAGCTCTTACTGGCTCCAGTGAGAATCACAGCAGGACATGAACATCCTTTGGTGTTTAAACAACACCAAAGAGGGGTTCAAAACATGCCCACCAACCCAAGGCTGTTTTCAGCTCTAATTTTAATGCCTAGAATTTAAAAAAAAAAACCAAACCCAGGAAGAAAACAAACTCCACAATGGTTGGTATCGTGGCAAAAAGAGGGATTGCTGGGCACCATTTTGAGAAGCAGAGAGAGGATGTCACGAGCACAAAAAGTGTTGAAGAGCAGAGCTCTCAACAAAAAGAAAGAAATAAGTGATATTCATCAGGTCTGACTCTGAAGGGCACATCTAACTTGAGTTCAAAGCCCTGCAAACTGTCCTGCCCCTCTCCTCAAAAGGCTTTCTTTTCCATTTGTGATATTTCAGTGTTAATAGCTTCCCCTTACTGAATATTACATCCTCATATAACACCACTGGCCCAGCTTACATTTGTTAGGATTGCGTGTATGTTTGCATTCTAGGTTGCCAAACATATGTGCTATCATATAATCAGCCAAAATGACCCCAGAAGTGTGAAGTCAGGCTCAGAACACAGCGTCCTTCTCAAACCTACAAGGAACTAACCCATGCATATCTGAAGACTTAAGCTGCAACCACGTGAACTGCAGAATTAAAGCCCTGGAGCTGAAGAGTTTTGGAAAAGCTCCTTTTCTCTGTGGCCTTTGAAAATTTGGCATTTTGAGGTAGAAACTGTGCCATGTATTTCAAGTTCAATTAAATATCATATAATGGGCTGTTTTATGATCGATTTTGGTGAGAAGGTGCTAGAACCAGTGACAATTGACCAATACTCTTATTTTTAGGAAGAAACATTAATGGGTAGAATAAGCAACAAATGAATCACTTCTCAGCTATTTAGGAGGCTATACTGCATGCAGTTATCCTCCTGACCAGTGGCTTCTTGGGGTTTTTTTCATAAATAATCCAGTATAAGAAAGAGCCATGGGACCAGCATCCTCCCTTCCTTAATGAGACAGCTGCTTGTACTCCTACTACCAGGCACGCTTTCCCTAACTCCTAAAATAAGCTTAGCCCTTTCATCTAGCAATTGTTTTTGCCAAATCATGTTTAATTCTTTGGGTTTTCACATCACAAAGAGCAAGAAACGTATCTGGAAGCCTACAATCGTAATTATTCTACATCACGGAAACTAAGATTCAAACTAGAAAAAAAAAAATAACGTGTTCTCCCACAATACTTACGATTGATCTGATGTTGTTTTCTTTTGCCAGTTTCAGAGAGGATTTATAGCAACTTGCTAAGTTTTCTTTATGAGTGTCGGTGAGATGGCCTCTTGCAATCGGCCCAACAGTATGGATCACATCTGCAGTGAATAAAAAAAGAAGACAAAGAAACATTAAAGATGCTACTGTATCACACATCAATCCAATCCGGTGTTGTAACTACACACAAAGGCAGGAATAACAACGCAAGCAAATAGAATTAAGTGGAAAACACATCATAATGTACGTGCGCAATAATGAGTCATAAATCAGGAGAGGTTAAATTTTGAAGAATTTGGACTAAAGGACAAAATGATAAAGATACAGCGAATGCACGTTACATGTCTACTGCAATGCACACGCAGGAGAGATCAAATGTTTGCACAAATCCTCTAAATCTTCAGGCCTCTAAGACTGTAAATATTGTAGAACTTCGAAAAGTTGTTCTCACTCCTCGAAGTCCACTCACTGGGAAAGTTCACTACACAGAACCTCAGCACATCGTTGGTGATACACAGGCCATCTTTGTTTTTCCTCAGCAACCATTCGAAAAGAAGAAAAGTTGAGACTTAGGAATGTGTTGGTTATTCAAAAAACACGCTTTCCTCTCAAATCAGACCAGATGGAGATGCCATGCAATAAAACAAAATATTCTCTTTGAAGACACCTATAACGAGCAAAAAGAGAAAGCACAGTCATCTTGGGTTTGATGCCTCCGGACTCATCAAAATCAGATGCTGCAATCTCTCCAAGTCTCTAAAGTGCTGCAATAAAAATTAATTCAAGAGCCTGGAGTAAAAGTCTTGAAAAGAAATCTACAAATTAAAAGGTACCATGATTTTATTTTTTATCCCCCCTCTTCCTATCCCTCCAATTATTATAAGCACAGCTACTTTTTAAATATCATTCTTCTATAGTATATGTGAGCATAACAAAATGAGTTATGGTGGAAGACGTACATTTTTTTGGCTTGCTTTATAATTTCCCACAATGTATAGCAAAAATAAACAGTGGCACTATTGTTTTTTTTTCAATGTTGCACAAACAGGGATTAGGTCAACACTTTCAACTGCAGCGCTGCTAGTCCCCTTTTAGGTTGTGTTTCTGTCCCATGTGGGTCAGATTTCCAAGCAACACCTGCTGTTGCTACACTCCAGAATACTTTAATTTACTCACAAATCCTACAAAATTAACACCATCATTCTTTGTCCAAGCTGGTTTTGACGATTTCCATCCAACATATGCCAAAGCATGAGAAAATGGACAAAACTAATATTAAAATGCAAACTTTTTTTTTTAAACTCAGAGTCCTGCTCTGTGCTACTTAAACGGTGGCTTTTATGCTGAGCCATAATGTTCTGAAAAATTAAAAAACTTTTCTATACGCTAGCCACAAAGTATTGCTAAATCAAGAAATAAAAGCACGTTTCATTCTCAGTGCCCAGAAACACTGAGGAATCCGCTGTGATGGAAACTGAAACCTGTAAGGGCTAAAATTCCCAACTGCTACAGAAAACTCCACTCCTGGGAAGTAAATAAAAGGTTGAGAACTCTTCTATCCATTTTGATCTCAGTAGTTTTCTCCAGTTGTGGGAACAAGATGGACAGACTGGATAATTCCTGCTGAACGTCACAGCTGCCAGATAGCAACTCCAGAGAACCCTCCCTACAACTGAACCATCAAGTAGGTGTTGAGTCTCTACCCACTGACAAGCAGCATGACAGCAGGACACTGAAACAACCCCGGAGTTCAGAGAAGAGTTATACTCTTACACGTGTTATAGCTACTATCATAAACTGAGAACTAGCAAGAAATGACTTGAAAAAAGGAAAGAGCTTGTTTAAAATTTGTGTCTGTGTGCAGAGATAAGGTTGTGTGAGTACTTCCATTACCAAAGACTGTAATTTCTGTTCATAAGTACAGCAGTTTCCTGGAGGTTGAAACTTTCCAGGGAACATTTCTGTTTGCAAGTGCTGGCACCTTCAGAGAAAGGAAAAAAAAAAACGAAACCTTCTCTTGACTTTTTTCTGTTGTTTTTTATTTTACGACAGGTGAACTTCAATTACTGAGCCACAGACATGATTTAGCAGTGGACTTGGCAGCCTGGGTTACCGGATGGACTCAATGACCTTAGAGGTCTTTTCCAACCTACATGATTCTATGATTCTACAGGGAAAGGAATATACTCATAAATCTCATCTCAGTCAAGTTCCCTCTACATTTACAGACACCAAGATCAGAGTTATCATGATGAATTTCAAATTCACAATACCCAGCAGCCAACAAGCAAATAAAGAAACAACTATAAAACCAACTTTAAAAGAATGTGTAAAGGATGAATAACAAAAGAAAAGAATCATAAACATTTCTCTCTTTTGGCTAAGGCTGAGTTTCTTGCATTTCAAGGTGCAGCTCCTGGAAGGTTGAAGTATAATGGCTTAAATTATTCATTGATTACTTAAAGGCAAGAAGGAGTTTTGGGGAACAGATCAAGTACCAAATTCTTGCCAGGGTCCTTCTGTATAAAACTCCCAGCAGTATAATTTCTAGATGCATTTCACTCACTAAATCTTTAACTCCATTCCTTTAGTCTTTCATTATTAAACATTAGTTTTAAACCTCTCCTCAATAAATGCAAAATGTTTTTGTCATCTTTTTTTCAGAACTTCCCAATTTAGCATTTTCGTAGCACCTCATCAGCAGTTCTGTATTGCTGGACACTTCATGTAAATAAGTAACCTTTAATGCCGTTATTAGCTTTTGTGTTTTAATTTTTCCAAGTCCATCATAGGTGGCTCTTTAGACATGACACAAAAGATGGTTATGAATTGAACCCAATCTAATGGGAGGCATCCTATGGCAGGGGCTTCGGAATTAGGTGATCTTTAAGGTCTCTTCCAACCCAAAGCATTCTATGACTCTGTGAACTGGTTTATAAAATATCAAAACTACTGTCATTGTTTACAGCATATTATTGGCAAAGAAATGCTTTTCTTAGGTACATTATTATTCTGAAACACATGATAAAGATTTTACCATTCAGTAATTCAGAGCAGCATTACTAATATGCCAGTGCTTTATGGTCAGCAGACAAATGGGGAAGTAATAATTTTATTGTTATACATTGTCAATAAAATCAGTGTATACATACATTTCCTAAACTACACGTTATTCTGTTCAAGGTATTCCAAAATACCTTAAAAGTTTGCAGGTGGGCAAAACCCTTTGATATTATACAAGCATAAAGGAAACAAACCAGAAACAAAACAGCTCTTCCCCCCTCTTTCAGCCCGTGCAGTTACTACCTGAGAATCAGACTTCACAGGCTGAAGCAGCACCATTTATTTCTCATATACCAACAAAGGCTGTCAAACTTCAAGCTTGTCTGTCCCAATAAAGTTTCCTTTCTGCTCACACATTATCCCCTGCAGAGAGCTGAAGGATGGAGGAGTGTGTGCCGTAGGGGAGGTCTTCGGACATTTGTCCACAAGAAAATTCAGGGCAGAACTGCTGCCCTGCCGCTCTGGCCACCCACTACAGCAGCCAGCCTCACATGTAAACTTCCAGCACTGCTGGCAGGGATGTGCAAGCCCTAGCTGGCATCTTCCACACCCAGCCAGAACAAGGACCCACCCTGGGGAAGGGCATAGCCTTTCTGAAGGAAAACACAGCAGTAAAGGACTGTCACAGGACACACCCACAGGAATGAGTTTCACCAGAGAAGGCAAACTGACTGCAGCAGCGAGGCAGGTGAGAGCACCAGCCATGGGGATGACCATGGTTTGAAGGTACACTGTGGACACAGTGGCATGAAACAAAAGGTGGTCTTATCACCTAAAGACTTTTAAATTGGGGGAAATGTAGAGAAACTCAAAAAAGATTTTGTTTGGCTGGAAAAAGCTGGCTTCTCTTTGCTCCTGTAGCATCTGCACCCTTTGGGGTCTGAGCATTTCTTAGTGAGGTCAAAGAGGTGCAAGGGAGGCAAACATTTCCCAAAAACCAAAACATGTTCTTTTGATTTTCAAAACCAAGTAAACAGATCAAAACAGGGAACAGTCATCACTCAGAGAATGCCACACAAACCATTTGTAGTATTTTAACTTTTATGTCAAAAGAATCTGCCAGCACTGTTGTGAAGTTGCTGATTTACTATGGCCAGTCTTCCAGCCAAGCACACTGACAGGAAACTTCATTAAAAAGAAAGCTGCAATCCATGGGTCTGTAAATCACTTTATGTACACAGAGCAGAGATGTTTGCTTACGTTTTTAATAGCACATTGAGGTGGAGCCCCCAAGGAAGGTATCTCCTTATCTGGGATTCAGGCCACAACAGTGGATCAAACTGCTTGTTAATGCTAATGAATCTGGTTTAAAACAGTGTTTATAAGGAGAGGAGATATTTCAGAAATGAAACTACAACTGCTGTAGAGTACAAACACTATGCGTAAAAAAAGCCAGTGAGGCTTGTTTTCTCAGGTCTTTTTCTCACAAAAGTCAACCCATACACCTTAACTTGCTGCTTTCTCACAGAAGTCTTCAGCTGCACTGCTATGGAGAAAGAGCAGAGCAGCATGAGAAAGGAGGAAACACGACTTCCAGTTGAAAAGGATGAAGAGAAGTGACTGTGCTTCAAAAACCAACCTGGAGGACTGACATGAATTGCTTACAATGTAATTTACTCTTCCCTTGTTCTTTGAAAATGTGACACTAGATGCAAAGATACTAGCACAGTGAGCTTTTCCAAACAACCGAAAAAGTAAAAGTAACTTTCTCTCATTCCTTCCCTTACAGATGTGAGTGTGGTGCATTCACACTGTTGATGAACCACAGCCAGAATCAATTAGATATCTCTCTCATGCACCCCATTTATACATTCATAGCCATAATCGACCCATCCAGCCAACTGCATAATGAAGCTGTACCCTGTCAATCACAGTGGGAAACATATGAATTTCAAGAAGGAAGGTATTGCACTGCGTGTGCCATTGAATTTTAAAAAAAAAACCAGATAAAAATTCAGAGTGTTAAGGGCTCTATTTGTAAATATTATCAGTTGATTTACACAATAAACATCCACCACGTTGGTGCTGAAAAGGAATAGCTGAAGTTTAGTGGGTGGCAAATGGAATTACCTCCAGATATTCATACCTACTGGCTATCCCTATTCTTCAGGAATGTGCACAGCCTACTGCTTTGGTATACAAATTGCTCAGCTTGTTCATTTTCTATTTCTAGCTACATGCACTTGCACATAAAAAGTGCATTTTCAGTGTGCAACTGTTAATTTTAAGTTCAGCTGAAATGAATCCCATGGTACCACAGTCTAATTTTGTGTCTCCAAAAGTAGATTAGCAGAGCTGAATATTATAAATGTACGACATCTTTTATAAATCACTGAATGCTGTGTGTGACTACATACAATACAACTCCTAAGTTCAAATGCATTTCTCTGCTTTGTATAGGTATATATTGCATTTATGAGCAGTTA
This sequence comes from Picathartes gymnocephalus, assembly GCA_013390045.1. NCBI lineage: Eukaryota > Metazoa > Chordata > Aves > Passeriformes > Picathartidae > Picathartes > Picathartes gymnocephalus. Next base: position 108,193 of record WEKY01036057.1, read on the forward strand.
AAGAGTCACTCTCAGGTTCTTAGGCTTGGGGCAATAAGCACTGCTCAATCTGAACTTTGTACCTTTTATAACTGCCTTCAGTGATTAACTAGCTGTTTTGGGTGAACACAAAAAAAAATGTTTCATTAGCAGCAAAAGCTACGATATCTAGAAGTCATTTGTGTAAAATATTTAAGCCATTTTTCACCTAAATGGCATTGTCTGCCAAGGAAAGGTAAAGAATATATTTATTGTGAATTATTAAACAGCATCCCTCATTGAGGGTTAGACGTATATCCTAACTACAAGACAGCACAGACAGTCCGAAAACAATATTCCCAAAGGGAGAGGTGAAGGATTTGTCGAGCCTGAGAGGTCCTTTTGGGAGCTGCAGAAGTTTGCACTCAATAGCCTGCATTTAGCAGAGAGTGGCTGCTCAGCATCCGTGGGAAGCTGAAAAACACAGAGAGTTTGTTTGCAATGGTTACACCACTGCCTCGACAGCCGGCCAGGGAATTAAGTCACACAAGTCAGAGCCTAAGCCTTTTTGGCACTCATGCTTGTCATAAAACACAAGGCCCAAGTATGTCTGTGTAATCCCAGAGCAGTTCCCCTCCCATCAATGAACTTACAACATGGCTCTGCCACCAGGGCCTCACCATTAACGTCGGAAACAAAAATGGGCTCTGTTCAGGCAGGAGAAGCAAGCGGTGCAATTAAGAGACACTATACTATATCCCAAAGTAATAGATTTTACAAAGCAATTCAGTGCCACGATGACAGATGTCAAAGCAGTGGCGAGACAGACGGCCCCACAACTTCCACGGAAATGATTGTCTACGCGTAAAGCTGAAAGGCGACGGCTCCACTTGGGACATTCATAGTCTGATACCAATGAACATGAGATGAACACGACGAGACTGAACATGAAGTTCTGACATTCACGGCTTGTTATTCCTGGTTTCTTTTTTTAATCTCTACTGGAAGAATTCGCAGCAGAAATGCTCAAGTGTTATCCTTGTTCTCTACCTTCCTACCCAAATAAAGACCTTAATGTACCTAGGAGAAACAGAAGAGATGAAATTGTGCTGCCCCAAGCGGATTTTGTCCTCCACACACTGGAGGAAATCTCACTTTGCTGTAGCAGCAGAGGAGCTCGGCCAAGCACTCTCCTCATCGAGTGGCTCATGGAAACACATACCAAGTGACCCCCTTGACCCCAGCAATGCTCTCCACCTCTCACTATTATTCTTCCCAAGTGGACAGAAAGAGACAAAAATGTCCTAATCTGCCTTTATGTTGGCTACACGTAGGAAAGCATGAGCCACAAAGATTCTCTATATTCACGATATTGAATAGCAAAACATGTTCATGAGGAAGTTTGGGTTTAAATAATTTCGTAAGGCGTTTCAACACTCAAAAATAAACTTGCTTGCCCCTAAGCTGAGAGTATTTATTCTTTAGCCACTAAGACAGAGTTTCAGTCTACCATTCCACAAAAATTTTACACCAAAATCCACAGCCTGGTGAAAGATATAACACCAGCCATGTAAATTCAAGGGATATTTAATCCCACCCGATTCTTGATTCAGTAGAGAATCTTGCAAATATTACCCCAAGAAACATGCAACACAAATCAAGTCATAAAAATGCAAATGGGGATTAAGTTAACTTCAGTTCTAGTTTTGGAATTGGATTAATTACAGAGGCACAGAAACCAGAAATGAGATAATTTATGTTCTCAGCTTCTCAAAAGCATGGACCCCTTGTCATACTTCATCTGTTCTCAGCGTCCAACCCGGTTTTGTTGAAGTGAATTTAGTTCCCGCTCCTGAAGCATTGCACAATTAAAGCATAAATACATCCTTTAGGATATGGGGAAAATAAAAAACAACAAACCAAACAAAACAAAATAAAACAAAAATCCCCCAAAAAACCCCAAAACAGAAACAAACAAAAAAAACCCCAACAACCCCCCAAAAAAAAAAAAAAAAAAAAAAAAATCCACAAAAACCTCACTCACCCTCACTACAAAACATAGTACCAGACTACTTTTATCCAGGAAAGATTAATACTCAAAACTAAATTTCTTACGCTTTTCTCTGAGTGCTGAACAGTGCTACAGAGTGCTCTGACAATTTAACAACAAACCATAGCAAAAGCTCTTTATTTCCTATTTTAAGGATTTTTATCTGTGCAAATTCTGTTTTGATAACTTCCATCGTTTCTTATTAAAATTCTCTTTATTATTCGGTCAAGTTCATTGTAGGGAGCTGCAAAGGAAGACATCCCAAGAAACAAAGGAAACAGTCCAACATGTTATGTTTACCATGGCCATGGGACATCTTAAACACAAGCAGATCCCCAGATATTGTGCCAATACTTCAAGGCTTCCTTTCCCTCATGAGACTATTGAACCACTCAAATTATATGTCTTCCATGTGAGTTTTAAGAATATCAGCGTGAAAGCTTTCAAAACACTGATCTTCACTGGAAAGGACTGGTGATTATAGCAGAAAGTTTTCAGAAGACCAAGCTAAAAAATCCTTAATCACACATCAGCAGCAAAATAATCTCAGGTGAAATGAGGGGAAACTGCCAGCATTGGTTTTATCTGCCCATTGAAGGGGTACAAATTTTTTAATCAGATCGCTTTAGGTAAAAAGGTTTTTAAAAAGACTGAAAGAATTGTTTAACTTAATAGGAAGTTTTATTGGCTTTGACAAGAGGCAAAGTATGACTTAGAGTTTCAAAGACTAATTTCTTATATTCATAGCTTCACTTGCGCATCTGTTCCTTAAGGGCAGCACATTACAAAAAGTTTCCACATTTGTTTTTTTCATTTACTATTATTGTATGTTTTCTTGGGGATAAACAAACTTCTTTTACCTCGGAAATTGCAGCACATCTTTTTTGTTTAACACTTCTCTAATCTACATATCCCTCACAGCAGAAATTAGATGCTCTGCTAAGGATTTTGCATGTCTTCCTTAAGAAAAACAGAAAAAGATGATAAAATTACAGGTTCTCCATGTATCTTCTAAAGAAACCAGTGGCAGCTAAATCAGCCTTATTAACTTTCAAGTTTGAACACTGGAAATCATGGAAGGAAAGTTCAGTATTTCCCTTGCCACAAACAATACAATACAAGTCTTGCAATACAGGTAGGAGAGCCTTGTGCAGCCTCTTGGTACCATTTATCATCTCTCAAATCCAAGTGGACGAAGATGGAGAAGAAGGTTAGAAATTGAAAGACTGAAACCATTAAATATTTTTTAAAATACAATAAATCCCAGGTTAAAAAGACAGAGCTGAGGATTCCTTTGAACTGTGCTACAGGACTCTATTCTATCCAGAGAATACAGTATTCACCTCATAGCAATAAACACAGCGATTATGGCTCCAAACTGGCAAACTGCTTCCAAGCTTGGGAGCAATCTCACAGAGACTGGTGAGACTACTACTGCTTAAAGGTAAGAAGGATCCAAATACCAGCAAAGGAAATGAGAGCACACCTTCAGGATGAAGGAATGTACACTTCCCATTTCGTATTTTAAGGGGCATCTCTAAAAATCTCACTCTTACTACCATTTTACTTTCACAAGAAAAACATAGTCTCTACTTGACCTTAAGTATTTCTCTTCTGTTCTTTTAGCAAGCTGCATTTAACAGATCTTTGAGTACAGTCAGTTCCTTAAGAGATGGTTGCCCCCGTTATACCTACAAGCCCATCACAAAACAACAAAAAGAGGAAAGAACTAAATTTGCTATTGAAACCTCTCTCCCAAACTCAGTCAAACACAGTTAATGGAAACAGGGACATATGATGCAGCATCCCAAAGCAAGATCAACTCATTTTTAAAAGCTGACTAGGTTTCCAGTTGGCAGTGCCACTTTAATTGCCTCATGTTAAATGTGGTAAGTGAAATAACTGGACAGCTCTTTGAACCATAGGATGAGACTTCTTGCCTAGAAGAGGAGTCTCACTTTCTATCATCAACGGTATTTTAATTTTAGGTGGCTGAAACCACAGTAAAGCACCCTCCTGATATCAGCATATTCCAGACGCCAAGTTGTGAGAATGCTGTACATGCCGAGAAAAATTCCTTTGACCATTCTTCCCCAGAGATGCTCTCCAGTTTGAAAGATAGTTTACTTTCATCAGCTGGCAGTGAGACAAATATTAGCACTTGGAATCCAGTGCTCTGCAATCCATCCTAAAAGAAAACCCAGCAGATGATGGAGGCAGGGCACAAGCAAGCCTGGTCCTAGAGGGAGGAGGGAAATAGAAAGACATGTGTCTGCACAGACTATAGATAGATTATCTACGCTATGGATACGGAACAGAGAAAAAAAATAACAGATTTAGAGAAGAATTTCAGTGCTTCAACCCTGCTACCTGCATGCTTTGTAACAAACAGCTGTTCCTTCTCTGAATACTTCAAACGAAAAGAGAAAAGAGGCTAATTTATATTTAAACATAAGTCTTGAATCAGGACTGAGAGCAGCCATTCTGCTTGGGAGAGCAGGGGTACAGTGGAGGTAGAATTGCCCTAACGCCACTTCCTTACACACGCACAGCCCACCAGAGCCTTTGCCCAGTGCAAACAGGACACACCCCATGACTTGTCACATCTTGCCTGTTCTCAGGACTCCTTAAATTTGCGCTCCAGTTCACAATTTTCCCTTCAGTTCCTACCTCCACAGACAGGGCAGCAGGATGTGACTCACGGCAGGCAGGGGGACACAGGAACTCAATATGGCTGTGCCTGACCATGGTACTCTGCCCTTAATGCTTTTATCCGTTTTCTTTGAGAACTGAGCTTTCACAGATACACCACAAGCATTACACTGAAATCACCTGATCTCTTCAGCCTTCCAGCTCAGAAAAACACCAGAAGGAGAGAACAGAAAATGACAAGAAACGCCACTCCATTTACTCTCTGGATCCTCCTGGGATTACTCTCAGAACTCTTATGTGTTCATAATCCAACATCTAACTGAGCAATATTTCTTATTAGGGCATAGACCCGCTCTGATGGACTGTGACCAGCTCAGCCAGGCTACTCACCAGCTGGGGTACAGGGGCTGCCCGCTCACAACACAGGTCAGCTCACCCACGCCGCAGGCAAGCACCACCCAGGGGGAAAGGAGCTAAAAGTCTCCAGCAAACATGTTCAGAATCGCTGGCAGACAAAAAAAAGCTAAGCAGAAACATGAAATGCATCCAACGAGGGTATTTAGCAAAAGTGTGGTATGATATTTCACACAATATGTAATGCTCCTGTGGTTCCAAGTGGAAAACAAGCTTTGACAAACATCTTGTAAGTGTTTTGCATCAGTGTAAGTTGTAAACAGTTGAACTTCCAGCACGAGCAAACATACCAAAATAAGAAACAGGGAAACTATTTTTTCTGCAAGATAAAAAATGTTTTGCAAAGTGAACTGTTAGCAACTTGCCGAGGCTTACTGCACTGCTAATGTTCTCCATGCCAATGTCACTAGGACGAGCCCTTGGAGAAACACTGGTGTCACCTCTTGTTCAGCTCAATTGAGAAAAATGTGCTTAAACAACCTTCTGGAAAGTCATGTAATGAGCTAAAAGAGCTGTTGAAGGACGTTCTTGGGCTTCAACTTTCTGTAAAGGAAACACAGATGTAAATAAAGTCAACTTATGTGCTCAGTAATATTGTAGCACGCCACGAGCATGTCACAAGCATTTCACAACAGTCACCAGTGGAGAATTTCTAACTCGAGTCACTCAAAAGGGATACTGGGGTTTAGAAACTGGGAACCAGAAAGAGTGGGGCTAGAAATGGCAGCAATGCCTTTGAAAAAAACCTAATGGGGAGATGGCAAAACTCGTGAGGGTGACAAGCGTTAGAACAAAATGCCACTTCGAAACCCAAGACTGTCCCTGGCTGAAGGGAACTGCTTCATTTTTGGGAAACCATGTTGAGAAAAATATTTGTAAATTTTACTGCACTTGTTATAGAGGCAAAATGGTTATTTTGCCACCTGCAGTGCCCACTAGCTCAATGCATTGTTCCTCTAGGAAAAGAGGAAATATCTGCAAAATCACATTACCACTTGAACACCAGCCTGACGATTAGAGGGACGTTTTAGAAGTCCGTGTGCAAAGCTGTACTTCACAGCACCGTTTCCCCTTGTGTGGGTTGTCAGAAAGACAAACTGGTATTTTCACAGTAGAAGCAATTGCTTCAAGAATAATGTCAGCTCTTATTGTTCACAAAGCACTAAAAATGGGAGCACATGAAGCAGCAAACCATTTGGCTGACCTCAGCCGAGCAACATACAGTCAAGCAAGTAAAAACATGTTGGGCAAGGCAGCAGAAAAGAAAATCAAACACAGACATGGACTTTCACATGTTCTTGTGATACCATTGCACTTTTTTTTTTTTTTCCCAAAGCAAGCCAAATACCTGATGCTAATCATGGCAAATAACTGAACTTTACACATGTGAGTGTTTTCAGTGTGGATCCTGGGCCTGAAAGCAACACACTGAAGAAGGTAAATCCAATTGCTTCACCAGTGCCATTTACACAGCCAGGTGCTAAGACCCACCTGGGAAGCTGTATGACTCAGAAAATCACCTTGCAGCAGCGGGTCTTGGTGGCTGTTGTTTGAGAAGTCTGATAATAGTACCAGATGGAAGAGGCCAAGGATGAGGAAACTTGGATGATTATTTCATTACACTTTGAAGCTTTAGAAAAAGGCAAAGCACAAAGGCATCTTTTCATTCTTAAAAAAAAAAACTCAAAAGAAACTTTTATCCTGTGTTAGTACTGATAGTGTTCGTGGTTTATAATTTAAATATTTAGCTTAGTGGAAACTTCATCTTTCACAGAAGGTAGGATTTTTCTGCACGTTTGCAGTAAAACCTATTAAAATTACTGATCCAGAACCTCATAACCTTTAGCTCCAATATTGTGCGTTCCTCTCAAGTTATATTCAGCCATCTTCAAAATTTTCTAAACTGATACAAAGAAAAAAAAAAAGGACACCCCACAAAACCAATCCTCCTTCCCAAATTCCGACAGAATGAAATAATATAACCAAGTGCTCCTTTTCCCCTGCTTCTCAACCAATAGAAGTTTTGTTGCGAACTTCGCCTCATTAGAGTCCTCATCATTTAAATAACATTCAGCAATAACAAAGGACCCTGTCATAAAGCTTTTGATAGATGTTTCGTAGCCAACACATTATGGTCAGGATTTATGGGAATGATTTAGAAAAGTAAAAAAAATAGGACTGACTATCATTTAGCAGAGAAATTATAAATGCAAATTCAGAGGAAAACAGTATCCTTTTCTTCATGGAGACAAATTTTGAAGCAGTTTCTGGAAAGGGGGACCATATAATAAACTTCTCATTTCAATAGCAACATTAGGAAAGGAAGGAAAATTACAATAGGCCAGGTACCATGTCATCCTTGATATACTACTACACTTCTTTATGAGCACATTACAATTCAGAGAGCTAATAATGAAAAGTGATGCTGAGATGATGAATTGATGGTATGCAATTAGACCTATTAGAATTCACAAGAGTCGACAGGCAACAATCAAACCACTTCCACGCTGCCCACTGCAATTATCTTTGCACTTAAGAATCAACAAAGCCTATAATGACTTGCTCTCAATTAAGGAATTCACAAGAAATGGAATTTTAATTAGTGTGTAGAAAACTTGGGCCATTTATTACTTTACAGGACAACAGACTGTAAAAACTAGTTGAGTAGCTCTTAGCGTTCAGCAAGGGTTCAGGTCCAAGAAGAACATGCTGATGCTTCCAAAAAGGAGTCCCTAATAACATCCCCTGAAATGGGATTGACAAAGTAAATGCACATTTACTTCCACTAAATTCTGGAGAGAAAAAAAAAAAACAAACAAACCCACAACAACAACAACAACAACAACAAACCAATCCCCAAACAAAACTCTTGGAACTTGTGACTGAAATGGAAACCATTGCTGATGTTCCCAATTACCAGCTGATGAACAATTCGGTAGAGTTACATTTATTTGTGGTATAAACCACAGACGTCAGAAGGTCTAATTCTACATTCTCATCAACATGAGTAGGACAAGACAACGAAAATGCACCATCAATTAAAAAAAAACAGTCTGAAAAGTAACTTGAATGCTGGTTTAAGTATTCTTTCAATAGTCCTTGAACAGGAAGACTACTTAGACTCAAATAAAATTATTCTCATAGTTTGCTGATCTCAGTACAAAACAATTTACCAGTAATTTGAACAAAACTCAGTATGACCCAGCGACGTGCACTGGCAGCCCAGAAACCACTCGTGTGTAGCATCCACAGCACCAGTGGGCAGCAGGTGATGAGGGAATTCTGCCCCTCTGCTCCTCTCTGGTGACACCTCAGCTGCAGTGCTGTGTCCAGACCCGGGGCCCCAGCCCAGGAACGTGGACGTGCTGAGGTGAGTGCAGAGGAGGACCGTGAGATGCTCCGAGGGCTGGAGCACCTCCTCTTTGAAGACAGGCTGAGAGGAGTTGCTCAGCCTGGGGAGGAGAAGGTTCCTAAGAGCCTGAGGGAGACCTGAGAGCCTCTTCCAGTACCTAAAGAGGGCTACAAGACGGCACAGACTGATAGGACAAGGGGGAATGGCTACAAACTGAAGGGATAGGTTTCTATTAGAAACGAGGAAAAAATTCTTCCCTGTGAAGGCGGCGAGGCACTGGCACAGGTTGACCAGAAAAGATGTGGATGCCCCATCCCTGGAAGTGTTCAAGGCCAGGTTAGATGGGGTTTGAGTGACCTGGTTTAGGGAAAGGTGTCCCTGCCTATAGGAGAGGGTTGGAATCAGATGGGCTTTAAGGCTCCTTTCAACCCAAAACTTCTTTGATTCTACTCAGTCTTTTTAAAAAATACTACTAAAGGTCCATAATAGTAATAATAAAAAACACCCACAGTTAAATACTGGGCCATCTGGATTATGAAATTATAAATATTTCGTTTAATGCATGATTATTACCTGAAAAACTGTACCCCATGCTCTGAGTCTTATCAATTTCCTATTTTGCTATGCACAAACAGCTGTATATTTAGTGCTTAAAATCTGTCAGAATGGTGCTGTATTTCCATTGTCAGGGAACCATTTCACCATTTCTCATTCTCGATTCCATGGGGGAACCCAGTCTTTAGCATGTCACCATTAAAAAAAAACATTCACAACAACCCGAATGGCTTCTTGTAAGTGATAATACTTCAAAAGAAGAGGGGGGGGGGGAAAAACCCTTTCACACAGGGATTCATTCTTAAATTCCTCTGCGTGCTCTGCTTATAGCGAGAGCTCTGGGAAACAGCAGGGAAAGCAGCAGGCACTGCTGCCCCGGGGCCATCCCTCCCGCAAAGGGAACATTTTCACACCGCTGCAGAGCCGCCACCTTCGCCCCACGTCGCATTTGCAGGGAAAGGGATCTTGCGGATCCGTCCTTCTGTCCTCAGCGTGCTGGAATTGCCCCTCGGGAGCAGGGAGAGCTCGCCGCAGGTAAAAGCAGCTCAGCGAGCTGCCGTCGCTTTGGATCAGCCGCGGACTGGTGAGGATGCAGAAAGGCGAGGATGCTTCACTCCCCACCTCTGGTTTTGTGCCGAGTGCAGCACCTTTAAATGAGTGCGTCTCAGCCAGGGCGTCGCCCATGCCACCCAAACTGCCCTTTTCCTCCTGCACAGCACATTCCTCAAGTCACAGGAGGAGGAGATAAGGGAAATGCTGTTTCCTTTGCTGCAGTTGTTAAAGGCGAGAGGTTTCTGCAGACATGATGCCTACCCTGGCCCAGGGACTGCAGCAAAGACACTTTTGGAAAGGATTTGGCAGCAGTGAATCCCCTTGGAGACCCAGGGTGAATAGTTCAGGCATACCAGACATTTTGATCAGAAGGCAAGTAACAGCTATGCTTTAAAAACTTCACACAATTAATTCAAAATATGCTTACAAGGTAAAGAACACAGTCTCTCCAGAAAGGGTTCCTAGATTAACATGAAAATCTGTTAAACAGTCATAAAGCACACCGTGCTGCTGAGGATTGTTATGAGTGAACCTGAACTAAGTGATTCTCTGTGCCACAGAATTTACAAGATCATGGTTCAGTACCTCATTAAGATTAGGGTTCTGTTAATTAAAGGCTTCTTTCAAGTGATAGATGGCTACTGTGAGTGTAAGCTGCACATACTGTTGAAACTTCCTACTAAGAATAGATAGCACACACGAGACATATGGCCCTGGGTAGAAATAAAGTTGCTTCCTGTGGAAGCAAAAATTTCTTACACTGCAATTAATACACACAGAGGGAGACAGGTAGAAGGTTCTTTAAAATTCATGCAAGTCTTGTTGGCACCCATCTTTATTTCAAAGTTTTTGAACAGTATCCTTTTCACTGGTTTCCAGTCTTGCTAAAGGCCACAGAAAGCTTTTCCAGAAAGACTCAATAGCCTTAGGAATTAACTTGCCTGCACCCTTGCCCAAATCCTTTCATCTGAGATTTTAAACCCCACATATTTCATTAAAAGGCACAATGATAAAGAAAACAATGGACAGAAGTGTGCTCAATGCAGTTAGGGAGACAGAGCACAATTTATTTAATCCTGGAAACTTTTTACCCAAAAACTCCTCGACTTCTAGGAAAACCTAACACTATGTTTTAGTGCTGAAAAGGACTTCTGAGAGAGGAGGGATATCTACATCAGAGAAAGAACCCAAAAACCCTTAAAAAGAGAATGTCTTAGGATTTTTAAAGGTTCATCAGGGATGACATGGAAAGCCCACTGACTGCAAGAAAGTCAATGAGGCATATCTAAGGTCATGTAAAGGCGATGTTTATGATGAGAAAACAGGCAACACACTTTAAAAACATATCTTTTAACCAATAAGCTATAAAATTGCCAACTATATCTTCTCATTAAAAGAGGCACTTTTTTTTTTTCAATTTGGTAAGAGAGCATTTAAGAAGAGCATTCTCTGCTATTTGGATATTCAAGTCTAGTTTTTATCCAGCTGACCCTTCCAAACATTGTATTTGATTCTTTAATGGCTTCATGATTCAGTGAATTCGAATTCCTTCCTTATTTCCATGATGAGAAGGAAAATTCAAAACCAGAAGATTTGGACTATTTAGAAATTAAGCATGTGTAGAGTTTAGGATGTGCTGCAACAAAAGAGAGAAATTACAGAGGTCTTTTTTCAGAAAGAGAAAAGAATGAGCCATTAACTGTATTTATAGTCATTAACAACTCTGAATCAAGATAAACCTGTGCACCTTCCTCAAATGCTGTAAGCTGAATAGAATTTCTAGAATTAATTACAACTGATGAGACAAAATCATGGGTCTTACTCCAAGTTTTGACCCAGTAAATGCAAAAGGAGGAAAATGCTGCAGACCTACATCCAGTGTAGGCTCAATTTTAAGCATAAGCATTCCTTTATTTTCTGAACTGAAGCTTATCTTTAGAATTTACTTGCTTTTCACCCCTAAAAGTGTCACCACTGGCCTGTGGAGCAACTAACACAGCCATCAAAATAACTAGCACAGCAAAATTATAGCAAACAGGCTGATGAATCAGTATTGTATGAATCTCTGCCTGTAATAGAGGGAGCTGGACTTCCCAGATGGGACTTAGAAGTTCCTGTACTTTACCTGGTATCATCTTGATGAGAAGCTGCTCCTCCCCTGCCTTCCCTCAAAGGAAAGCATCCTGGCTCTGGGGAGCTAATTCCCTTCCATAGCTCAGGGCTGTGCAGAGTCTCAGCAATTATGCACAGCTATATGAGCCTTTTCAAAGGGCTGATGCTTCCAAGAAAGTAAAGAGGCAATTGGGCCATGTTGACCAGAATCCAGGACATCAAAACTCCGGAGAGCTTGTACTGATTGGCTTTTTATTTTTGTGTTTTATTGCAAGGAAACCAAGTGAATGAAATGCAGCCAAACGTGTTCTGATCACAGAAGAAATTCATTTAAACACAACATTTCTACCTTGTATTTATCTGTCTTCTCCCTTTTTTACTCTGCCCCTACCCTTCTTCACTAAAATATTTATGTATGATAATGATTTCCTGAAATACAGAATGAAATCAAACCATATTGTAATAAAACTAAATGGAGCAGAAGAGAAATAAATCAATATCAAGTAGCATTTTTTACAGCTTTCCCAGAAATAAAACAATTAGCACATTAGCAGTGAATGCAATAACAAAATTAGCCAATTAGGATATTTAAGTGATTACCACATTGAATTGAAAGAGTAACTGCCATAAATATGGGTAAGTTCTGCTGAGATAGAGAAGAGTCTGCGCTGTCCTCTTCCGTGTCAAATGGAGTGCTTATGCAACACAGTGGATTTATTGCCATTCACAAAACCTGATGCTACCCTCGCTGCTCTGGAATCTAAAGAAGACACCATAAAAGCAAATGAGAAGATAGTTGTGCTCATGTTAATTGTTGCTGCAATACTATTTGCAGCATCCTCTCACACCAAAATTGACTACAGAGTTGTAATCAGATCTTTAGGAATGCTACCAACTCTAAAAA
>WEKY01036057.1:120777-159750 GCA_013390045.1 Picathartes gymnocephalus
AAGAATACAATCTAAAAGGTTTACGTATTAATAGCCCTTAAATGTTTCTCTCCCAGATGGTAACACAGCTGACTGCCATTCCCTCTTATAACACAGCACTGTTTATCCTCTGAATGTCCCCAATATTAAACCGTTTTAATCCTTTGTTGCTGTTGTAAAACTTGATCTACTGTTGGACAACATAATTAAGTGTCAACTTTTGGATATATGGTACAAAAAGTAGACAGGATAATCCAGCCTGTACATCACCAACAGTGCAGCTCATGGCTCAGAGATAATGGGATTGCAGATTATTAGCTGAAAGGTGCAGTATTTTACCCCTCACAGCCCTGGACTGAAGTGCAGCTCTGCTGCACATGGTGCATTTTCGGCACGTTTTCTTGCTGCTCCCCTTCCCATTAGCCAGTTCAAAGCTGTGCAATCCTCAGGCTGTGTGGCTGTGCTGTGTGTAGTCAACTGGAATGAAACAGCACTTTTATTACAAGCGCCTGACAATCTGTTAGTTCTTGTAGAAATTATGGAGCGCTTATGAAATCTAATATATGACGTGGAGAGAGATTAGCAGAGGAATGGGATTTTGATTCAGCATCTTAAGGAAGATGAATGAAGGAAGAGAGAGCAATTAAAGCAGTCGATCTTGTGCAGAGTAAGAACACCCACACAAATCTGGACGTCCACCTATTCCTCCCTGCAAACACACACACAGAGTATGCCTAAGGAGCGCCATCAGCAAACCTTTATTTGCTGTCTATTTGCTATCCCTACAATAAAGAAATATTCATATACTGTCTTAGGAAATATTCAAGAGTGTCTTCTACATGTCTATTACTAGACTATTACAGTTGGATACTTTTATAACTAGGCTAGATTGGATTGAGAGAATAAGGAGTGTAGAAGATTAAGGAGAAGTAGAAAAATTGAAAACTGACATCAGTAGAGAATAATATATTTATTGAAGCAAGCTATTACATACTTAAAGCAAATAATTTAGAAACTAGGCAGGACGCTGGAAAGGTAACCTGCCATCAGAGTAGACATCACCTATCACCATGGAATGGTTTAGGTTGGAGGGCACCTTAAAGATCATCCAGTTCCAACTCCCCTGCCATGGGCAGGGACACCTTCCACTAGGCCAGGTTGCTCAGAGCTCCATCCAACCCGGCCTTGAACACTTCCAGGGATGGGGCACCCACAGCTTCTCTAGGAAACCTGTGCTAGTGTCCCATCAGCCTCACAGTGAAGAACTTTTTCCTATTATCTCATTTAAACCTGCCCTCTCGTGACTTTGACAACATTCTCCCTTGTTCTATCACTTCATGCCCTTGCAAAAAGCTCCCTTGCAGCCCTTTTAGGTACTGAAGGCTGCTGTAAAGGTGTCCCTGGAATCTTCTCCAGCCCCAACTCTCCCAGCCTGCATCCATGGCAGAGGAAGACTTCCACCACTGTGGCTTTGCTGCAAGCGCTGTGTGCAGAGGCCCTTGTCTTCCCTCTAAACCACACAGAGGGACCTCTGCTGCCAAGGGCACAGTGGCGTCGTGTGAAGTGAGGCAGCAGGACTGCATCCACCAGGCTCTGCCATGTCAGTAAGTCACAGGGAGGACAGAAGGGTTTGCCTCATTGGCATACAACCTCCATCGGCAGCAGTTAACCTAAAATGTTTACTTTATCACACACAATATGCATCCGGCGAAGGACACTGCACTGTGTTATTTAAACACAGACATTGTGAATATTTTTACAGCACTGCTATTCCCCCCCTCTAGTGTATATTTATTTCCATTTCAGCTCGGCAGTTTTCTCAGCTGAGTCTGCGTGATGTAGGCCCATGCAAGAACACCAACTGAAAAGACTTTAAATCAACCTTCTTGTTAGTGGAAGCATACAGTGCTATTAACCAGTGACTTGATATTCCTTCTAAAGAGCAGGAGGTCAATTCTCTGGGCCAAATTAATATCTCCACAGAATAATTTCCTGGCTGGTGAGTCAAGAGAAAAATGACCTTACTCTGTGGCTCAGCCAGGGCCACTAGGGCTCAGAGTGACCCTGGGCATAACCAACTTTGGCAGCCACCACCATATTCAGATCTGGGTCCGATGTCCCATCACATTTCACCTGCTCATTACCCACCTTAGCCAAAAAATCTATTGCAGAGAAAACAAAGTTACGCTAGGCTAAAAGCAGGGCAGTGTACTAAGGAACCAGGCAGGATACTGTTTTCTTTGATGCTTTGAAGTCAGCAGGGTTATGCATCTTAAAGCATTGTTTCTTTGCACAGATCTGATATTCAAACAATAAAGCCAATTACTTTAAACATTATCTGTATACCAGCACAACCAAAGGGAAAAGTATTTTACTTTTTTCTCTTGTTTATGTGTAAGAAAAAAAATAAAATTAAACACAGAATAAGATGGCAACCAGTCAGTTGCACAGATTTCATCCCATACTGAAATAGATGCTCAACTGTAAATACTCTGTATATCCAGCAGAGCGCATAACTATGTGTTTATATTTCAATTGTACCAGAATCAAACAGATGCAAGTACAAGAATTTGACAGTGACATTGTTCAGCATTGAGCTGAATTTTAAACTTAATATTGAATTTAATTTTAACATCGTTTTCACACAATTTTAAAATAAAACAAATTGTACCCCACACCCTTCTGAAGAAGCTTTGCACCAGATTTTGAGTAGCGCAACAGTGGCAAAATAAGAGTCATTCAAACCCATCTAGTAATTTTATACCCACCCTTGGATCACTGTGTTTTGAAATAGACAGTAAGCCTTACATCAAAAAAGTGTTACACTGAACATAAATCAGAGAAGCTTGACATGATTAACAGCACGGGGCCAGTCACCCGGATAGAAAGTAAGCTGCTATTAATTAACTCAGTGATGAAGGATAGTATTCCTCTTCTCGGGCACTAGCCAGCATAGGAGCATTCCCACCACTTACCAAGAATTAGACTCTCAATTTTCAAATGAATAAACCAAAATCAATGCATCATCCACCATCTGATCTATTAGACTAGATATACTGACTTATAAAAAATCCTTTAGCAACTTCACAACAATATAGTATAGTTATGCAAAATTACATTGCAAATCAATGAGAAACAACCCTATACAGTTAGAAGAATGAGATTTAAAACTAAAACATTTGGAGCACATGAAGAAGAACGCCAGCCTAGACATGATGACATGTCATGGTTAGAGCGTTGACAGATGCTTAATTATAGGGTTCAGACACCAGGGACTGACCATGTAACACACGAAAGGTTGCCAGTATGGTAAACACATACAAAAATGTGTTTGCAAAAAGAGACTCTTGACCTTCAGTAGAAACAAGTATTTGTGCTATCATGTCTCTGAAGATGTAGCTTTTTTCCCCATCATTTGACTGTCCCTGTAAAAGAACCTGATTACTATTTTGGGAAAAGAAATCATAATTCCTACTACAAAAATAATTCAAACAAGAGAGTCCTTCAGTGCAAGACTAGTAGTTATTGACTGGGTTTATATCATTTTTATTATCTGCTCCAGAAGCACCAATTTAAGCAGAATCATTTAGAAACATCCGCATGCCCCATTCAGCCACATCTATAGAGTCCAGGACTTTCCAAGCCATCACAAAGAATACCCTCACCAGCTGTCAGGAGCAGACTTTGTGTTTTCATTTCAAAACTCAAAGTACTGGATGAAAGGCAAATTTTGAGGACCAGCTGCCTTGGTGCAAATGCAAAGCTCATTGTTCTGTCCATGCTGGAGGAAGTTTTGTGGACATTTCCAACGCAGATGGATTGAAACGAAGATAATTTATTTTGTGAATAAGTGGAACAGAAAGCAAGTATAGCAAGTCCGTGACAGCACTGCCACGACTCAGATGCAAGGCTCTATGGATGGCTCACAAATACAGATTATTTGTTACTCAGCACAGAGCCCTGCTCAGTGCCAAAATTATTGTGAGGAGTTAGACAACAGATGTTAAGATTCCCAAAATCCTGCCAGTGGAGTTGGAGGGATGATCATGATCTTTGACTATAACACTGTTTTACTCTGAAAGATCTCAACACGAAGAGAAGAGGGTTGTCCCATACCTCAAAACGGCAAAAGCCTTTTTGAAAAAGCTGGTCAGTTACTCTCTGTCCTGAACCAGTGAATCAACTGAAACCCCAAGAAGAGTTCACAAATACAACCATATCGATGCACTCACACAGACAAAAATGCTGGATCACTGCAGTCCAGACATCATGTAAAAGCCTCCGTAAGTTCACCGCCTGATGGCATTCTGGCAGCAGCACAGATTTAGTGAAAACTCCATAAATTCCAGTGCAATTAAAAACCAAATAACACTGCTGTGTTTGTGAGCCCTGCACTAGTCCCAACCCCATTCTAGGCTTCTCCTACAAACTCTGGGCCGCACGACAGCAGGCTGGAAAACATTGTGTTATGAACAATCTAGATCCAAAATCAGTATTTAACAGTCAAAGAAAGTGCATCTAACCAAATTTACACCCAATGTAAATTGCTGTGCTTCATAATCTGCAATTATTTGACTTTTAGTTTTTATTTTTAAATGGAATATTGAAGTGTTACATCGGACCGTTGCCTGCAAATGTGTCTCTTACTTCAGATTTCAAGCATAAAGAGCCATGTGTTCAAGGCCTCTTCTGTTACATTACCAAATGCAAGGCAGAGAATTGAAATACTAAGTTGACTTGCTATGTCTTTTAACAGACACTTTATTAGCATTTACAGTATATAAGGATGTGCTAATTTGATAACAGAGAAACAAAAAAGTTAATTGTCACACAATTTCAAATTTTGCTCACCATAACTGCTTTTTAGTTAAAAAAAAACCCCAAAAAACCAAACCTGTAAGTATTTTGGATAAGTCCTAGTACAATAAGGCACAAATGTTTTGCAAGTGTGTCTTGCACGCTTGCAAAATGGCAGCCCTTCTTCCTCCAAACAAACTGCATTTAGATCTAAAATAGGGGTACAAAATAGAAAAAAAAACATTAGGGATCACTGCAAAACACAATCCATATCAAACTTAGCAACGTGCACTTTTTAAAAGGAATTTTTCACTCTGGCAGACCCTAAAATAATTCCTCACAATGAAGAATTTGCAATTTCTGTGGTGATGAAGGATTTTAGTCGTAGCGCAGAATCAGACACTGAGCTGCGGGGCAGAGGGAAGTCACATGAAAGACAAAAGTCTATCACTTAAAAAAAAAAAAAAAAACAAAAAAAAAAAACCACCAAACAAAAAAAACCACAACCAAAAAAAAACCCAAAAAAACCCAACAAAACACTAAAAAAACCAACAAAACACCACGGAAATAAACTGGTCATTCATGTCTCCTTACAGGTTAGGCTTTGAGGAGTCCCAACAAGTCCTTGCCGAGCAACACCTAATGAAAGCAGGAGTAGTGCAAAGCAGAATATGAGGCTCGAATTGTCCAGAGCAATTCAGACAGGCATTCACACAGTTGGAGGGGAAATGAGGGAGCAGAAGCTATGCTCTGCCAACCTACCCCATGCCACCATGTTATTTCTTTAATTTGTTCTACCTGTCTGCTCAGATTACCTAATATGAATCTCAAGATGCGCTTACAATGCTGGCCAAGCCATTGAATAAATTACTTTTGACGGAATTAGGAAAATTGTGCTGTAATTGGGTGCTCCTCAGTGATCAACACGAGACTTTGCCTGATCACCATGAGACTTTGCCTGATCACCATGCTGAGCTGCAAAAGGAGATTTCAGGCCTATTAGATTTTCCGGGCCAAGAAGAGAAAATTTCTTCAGCTCCTGGGAGCCAGAAGGAAAATTCTTTCCTCACACTGTTAACTAATGTACTTAAAACACTTCCTAGAACGTACACCTAGCCCTGCCTACAAACACTGGGGATCTTTGCCAAAGGCTTCAGCGGGGAAAAAGAGTGAGGAGTAAAGCTTTTTCCAGCTTAAAACTACATTCCTGTAGAGACCACAGAAGGCAAACGCGTCCCCCAGCCCAGGGGTACCCAGGAGACAGAAGCAGCAAGGGCTGCAAGGCCCCAAGCATGCCAAGTTATTCACATCCTGCCACTGCTTTTCCTGCCAGGAATCACAGAATATCCTGAGCTAGAAGGAATCCACAAGGATCATCAAGTCCAGCTCCTGGTCTTGAACAGGACAACCCCAAGCATCACAGCACGTGCCTGAGAGTGTTGTCCACGTGCCGCTGGAAACCTGGCGGGCTCAGTGCCGTCACCACCCTCCCGGGGAGCCTGTCCCAGTGCCCACCCACCCTCTGGGGAAAGAACCTTTTCCTAACATCCAGCCCACTCCCCTCCTCCTTGACACACATCCGGGACATTCCCCCAGGTCCTACCACTGGTTCCCGCCAGGGAGAAGAGATCGGTGCCTGCCCCTCACGAGAGGGAGCTCAGGTGTCCCCTCAGTCTCCTCTTGGCCGAACAGACCAGGCGACCTCAGCCACTCCTCACGTGGCTTCCCTCAAGGCCCCTCACCATCTTGGCAGCTTTCCCTTGGATGCAAACGGCTTTATATCCCTCTGATCTTGTGGTGCCTAAAACTACCCATGGAAACGGAGTCTATCCATGAAATTGTCATCAGGGAGTATTTCCCTAGGTATTTACTACTGAGATTTCATAGTGGTTTACTGCCCCAAAGAGTGTCCCCAGGGCCCTGGGCCTAGTGAACCAGGGCAGAGTTTGGGCCATGTTTTCCTTATAGAACAACGATACTGGAAGACAGCTAAAAAGTCAGACGTGCACACGCCTCGTAACGTTCTGTATGGCTGTCAGCACGCACGGAGCAGTCATCCTTTTTCTTTCCAATCGGTTTGGTATTCGAGGGAGAAGTGAGAGCAAAACTGAACACAGTTTCAAGTGCACAGAGCCTGCAAGTGGCCTCTTGAGCTTTTCAGGTGATTTGTAGCTGATCTCCTGAAGGAACAGAAACTAATGAGTAAAACAAAGTCCCTTTAATCTGCCTTTGCCTGCAAATCTTTCCTGTAATCCCCATCTTTGTTCCCTCCTGGTAGACTGTTCACAAAATTTACATTTCAGAGCCTTCCCAAATATTCCTTTCAGGCTGCTAGTGACACAACATATCATCACCCTACTTGAGCCTACTACTAATAAACAAACAAGAGGATTGCCGGCTTTTGTGTGCCTTTGAAAAATCTAATTGATTAAATATTGAGAACATTCAAATATTTAACTACTCAGTCAGCACACAGAAAATGTAGAAATTTACTTTTCCTACAGGGAATGTCACCCATTTAAAGTGACTAGGATGGCAAAGTGCTACAGGTGGATTTTCATAGCTTAAATTACATTTACAGAGTAAAGAGCAAGAAGTAGGAGGTGACAAAAAACACATTAACTACCACATAAACATTAGAAAGTAGAGGGAATAACCAGATCTGCCTTGAGCAGACACAGGAAGATTGGTTAAAAAGAAAGGTGATCCGAAGGTGAACATAAAACTCAACTACTTACAACCTTGCATCAGTTCTAGAATTCCAGGTTTGTGATGTGGCACAACCAAGTAAGACAACAGTGTGGTAGTCAGCGAGGACCAAAGGAAGTGAGATGTTTTGATATTAAAGCATTGTAGCTGTCATCACTTGTGCTAAATATTGCTACTAATTTCTACCACTTTCTTTCATAAATTAAAGAGCTGAGACATCACGACAGCACAGAAAAGAGCTACGAATCAGTTAAGGACCAGACTGATTTTCATGGCTATAGATACATGGAAGAAAAATGAACCCATCTAGTCCAATCCCCACTTTAAAAGAGGGGCAAAGTGTTCAGCGTGCCGGGATTCTCACTGGAGCAGGTCACAGAACACATCTATCCCCCAAGCCCCTCAAGGGTTGTGAAAACACACAGACCGGAAAAAATATCCTCAAAATAGTGAAACTCAGCAAACAGCTGGCAATCCTTTTGTCTTGCCTTTGCCTCAGCATCACCCTTTAAAAACAGGAGACAGAAAAAAGTCGTATTTCACTGAATAGCAATGGTATTGCAGAGCTGCATTCAAAATTCTTCCGGAGATACCTGTAAGATTGAAGGGGCTGGAAGAGGTCACCAAGATAACCATTTCAAATGCAAGGCCAAGCAAAAGCCATGGATGGATTTCAAAATCTGACCCTTGCTGGAAAAAGAAACTTTCCTCTTTCTATGACTGCATTACTTTTTTAAATTGAATATTTAGGACTTTCACCCTCCTCCTGGGAGTCAGGTACCAGTTAGGGGCAGAAGGAAGAATTTTCCAAACACAAACTTTATAGACACAATATGAGTTATTTCGCTTTTTGTGACTTACAATTCAACTCTGGTGACACCTTTTTTCAGCATCTAACTCTCTGTACAAGAGCCCCTGAGAGAAAGAATTACTGATGAAAAGAATGTCCTTATAAAAGAGATGCCTTATTAAAGGGAACTGTTAATTTTAAGGAGGAAGAAAACCAGACTTTCAAGGAACAATTGTTATTTTAAAAATGTTGTTTTGAAGGGTGTGTTTAACATACACTAGAGGTTCACTTCTTTTTGTTGGGCAGCAGAGGAAATCATCACCATGGAATAAACATCAGGCATATTTGCCAAGATGAATATTTAGATTTCAGTAAGAACACTGAGGGCTGCTGGGGTTGTGCCATAGCCCCATGTTAAACCTATTAAATCTTTATAACAACTGCCATTAGCAGAAGCATTTCATTAACAGGCTAATGAATACACTGGTACTCTGTGGTAGTCTGGTTTTAATCACTGAAAGGTAGCTCTTATCCCAATTCCCAAACTTGGGGACACATCTCTGTTTGAATATAAGCGCTGGTGATCGCAACAATATCAAACAAAGTCAGGCAGCACCACAGTCTTACAGGGAAAAACAGAATAATGGTGAGGATTTACGTCAGTATTTCTCACAACAGTTTCAATTAAAAATATGCAACAGTGATACCATCAAACTAGAAATTGGTTCTGCATGACTGAAACAAAGGCCTACTGCACTGACTGTATTTATACTCAGTTATTGAGCAGAGGCCCTTGACTTTCTGAGGAGGCAGGCAGCCAACAAGTTACATTAAAACATAGCTTGAAATCCAGCCAGTTTCTAAAATTCTCCTGAAGGAGAATGAACTCTGTGTTGTGCAGAATTAGATTAATTTAACAATGGTCTTTTCACCCATACTCAGTAAATGTAGCCCTTTTTTTCTGCTGGAAAATCATTTTCTGATTTGCCAAGTCTAGTAAGGTACTGCCTTTCATGTAATAAATAAAGAAAAAAAAAAAAATTAATCAGTAATCACCCCATCCCACTTCTTGACAACATTTTGCCTCCTTCTCATTCCTCAGACTTGTGGGATTTTTCCATCTGATTCTCAGTTTGCTTTTCATTGTGCAGGTT
Source organism: Picathartes gymnocephalus (assembly GCA_013390045.1). NCBI lineage: Eukaryota > Metazoa > Chordata > Aves > Passeriformes > Picathartidae > Picathartes > Picathartes gymnocephalus. The sequence goes on from WEKY01036057.1 coordinate 130,207, forward strand.
ACTCTTGGCTTCAAAAAAGCCACATGTACAGAATCCATTTTTATCACTACACAGGTGTAATTAATATCCAGGCTCCTCGCACAGCCAGAGTCCAACAAAAATTTAAGGCAGAAAGCATAAACTCTATTTGTGACCGTCATCCTGAAAATTCCTACCTAAACTGGAGCGTCATCTGAGACATAATTAATGTGAATTGTGTCCTAGGTTTAGAATTTAGCTGTTAGAATAAAAATTAAATTATTACCAACCACTAAAAATGTCTTTGACCATGGAAATGCACACAAGTTGCATATCTGTCAAAGCAGATTAACAGCATTTATTATTATTATTATTCACATTAACACGTTGTTAATTGTTTCATTATGAAACATTTCCATTTTTGTAACTGCCAGAAAAAACAGTATTCCCATAGCAGCAAATACATCTACTAATATTTTAAGATAAAAGACACCAAAAATCTATCCTTGCACAAACGAAAAGGCTACAAAGCACTGGAAACCAGTGGAAATGTGGTATCTCTATTGCTATTAGAGAAAAGATAAGCTTAAACAATACCAGAATTAAATGCTTTTGTGCCATATTCTTATTTAATTCTCACAATGAACAGGGGACTGAATGTTTGCATTTCATTAAAAATTGTCGACTGAAGTCAGTGGGAGTATTGGGAAAAAACCAATACATTTCTAACACCAGAAGATTCTTAAATTTATTAACTCCTTACTTTTCTTGTAAAGAAATACCCAAGCACATATATTTGGAAAACTGTCATTAAAATAGTCTAGGCACATAAAATGCTAGTAAACACACAAATAACTACGTACAAGTCATTTGGTAACATACTTCAGTGGCTACATTTCTAAATATGATTAGAACATTAGCAAAAAGAAAGTATTTAGTCCAGAACTATGTATCTCTACAAAATAGGTCACGATTATATCAGAACATAAAGGAAAGTATATGTGTGCATATATACACACGTATGTGCACGTGTGCCTCATTGTTTGCCTCAACACGTGCTTTCATTCTTCATCACACACATAAATACACAGTTATTACGAAGATACACAAAAAATTTTCTTCCCCAAAGCTTTGTTGCACGTGACTGAGCAAACACAACGCAAGAAGCTGGCACTAAAGGTTTCCCATTAAAGTTCTGCAGAAACATTAATGAAACATCAGACTGCCAAAATGTCTGAGTGACTCGAGCAGCCCAGGGTGCTGGAAGGGTTTCCCCACTGCAGGTGAAAGCTGTACTGGGCTTGGCAGAGAGATGACAGTGTTGTGTGGGGCTAAGTCCCACCTGAGATGCCCCCCTCTTTGATGCAAGCCTGGGTTTGAGGCCATAAACTTGCAGTTTTTATGGGATAAATAGCCTGGAAAGATTGTTATGAAGAGTACAAGCATCTCATGATGGGGAGCTAGACTAGGTTGCTCAAAGTCCCACCCAGCCTGACTTTGGACACTCTCAGGAATGGCGACATTATGTATCACCTACCCAGGAAAAAAAATCAGTACTTGTTTACAGAAACTACCTGACATTGGTTATTTCACTGTTTGTAAAGCCCTGATGTTCTGAGCTCCTTCAAATTGTATTTAAAGCTGCAGGAATACCCAGGGCTTTACAGCTGAGATGCAAAGGATCTTTCTCAAATGAATGCGCAAATTATTCAAACCTGAGTTATGACCACACTGGCCAGTTTATTGCTTTGAGTCACTCTGGTGCTGTACTTGGCCTGGCAACAGGAGAGAGCATGACTGCAGCTGCTTTCTTCTCAATTAACTCATGTAGTTAAAGATGCGGCTGAAGAGCAGCTTGGTCTTGTGATACTGAAAGGGCTAGAAATACTTTTCTCCCTCTCCTTCCCAAATCAGAGAACATTCTTGGTGAAATAAGGTCAGAAAAGCTCTTGCCAGCAGCCCCCATAGTTCACCCAGACTGTTCACTTCACAGTCTCGATACGGCTGGCACAGGGCACTCAGGCAAAGCAATTCCAGCTACGAGCAGGGGATGGGTTAAGTCTGCTCAAGCTTCTGTTGGCAGAAGCAACTCTCACCCAGTCAGATTTAAAATGGAAACACCCACTTAAATGATGCTACTGGCAGTGTTATAATATTTTTCATATATTTCAAAACAGATCCTTTCATCCTATTACTGCTGATCCAGCTTTTTTTTTTCCCCTCAATGTACGTCAGCAAACATAAATCTTTTTCTGCTAATGTGGTACAAAGGCAATAATAGAACAATTACAACTGCATTATTGCTGATGAATACAAATCTTATTACACCTCTTTTTTTAATCGTACATTATGTTATTCAAAGAAATACGCAGGTATCTCAACAGCAGACACAGCTATTCCTGTTAACCTTGTGCCTTAACTGTTGTCTGGTTTATATCCTCTTCCCCATCTGCTTTTTGTTTCTGTGAAATAAAGCAGATGACTCTCACAAAGTTGAAATCGTCTTAGCCAAAACGCAGAAACCAATCAGGTCTAGTCCCTTCTCCCTCCTTCCCTCTCCACCCCAATCCCCCGATGATAATAGCTGCAGATGAAGCCCACAGACATGAAACACCAGATGCTAGTCCAAATTACTTGTGGTTACCCGACTGCAACTGAGTGCATACTCTTCTTCTTCGACACGAGAAACATGCCCCCTTCCCCATTTTATTTGGACAATTTATTCCAATATTTGTTTGTGAAAAGGGGATGGAAAAACTGCAGACCTCTTTGGTAACTTCCAGTTCGAGCTTTGAAGGCACTTATTTTGATCTTCTGTTATTGCTATACCTTGTTACACTTGTCACATCCTACTCAAAAAGGTCAGACTGTGTTCAACAAGGAGGCAAAGCAGTTTGCTGCTAAGTAATATGGCTGTTCTCAAAACAAAACAAAAAAGACAGATTTGGCAAAATTTAGCTCAAAGTGGAAATAGAGACCACAATAGAGTTTTCCCATGATGCACGGACATCTGTGACTGCTCTCCGAATATCGCAGAACAAATCTTGTATCAAAAGTTATTATCCACAATCATCCACCTACTGAGGGCTATACCTTCCTTCCACATCAAGTTTCTAAACTGTTTTGTAAAAGTTTACCAATGATTTCAGACATGCATAAAATATGCAGGAAAAAAAATCACATACCAAACGATTCAAAAGGCTAAATCTAAACATTTCACTTCTAAATGCCTGTGCAAAATCAAAACTCATGTAACACCTCAGAGACAAATTAAGGAACCAAAAATATTGTAATCACTGCACATTTTACCAGGCATGTCAACTAAACCTGCTCTCTGCCTTGCCCTGTTGTGTAAATTACCATGTAACATCCTTTTGACCACCTATAGACTGTAATTTCATCGAGCAAGCATATAAATCCAATAGCCTCCAGACCTTCTCAGTATTAATGAAAAAGTATTTGTTTCCAGGCATATGAAGTATTAACTTCTTAGTATTAACAGTGAAACATACAAGTGACAGTGGATTCCAGGGAAAGCTTACATCTCTAAAACCTCTTGACTTTCCTTGGAAGCTTTAAAGCAAACCCCTGTGCTCTGTGGCAACACTGATAAGGAAAAGCTTTTCCTGTGGAGCTAAGCCCTCCATGGGCAGCAAACAGCAGTGACTGACAGACTGGAAATGCTGTCAGGAGGAGCCCAGACAGGCTCTTCTTTTTCTTTTCAACCTGTCTTGAGTTTTAACTTCTCTCCCCATCCTTACATCACTTTTTGGGGAAGTGGGAGTTTCTTATGTGCCTGATGTATTACTAGGGCCTGGGCAATGCTGACCCACCAAGTGGATCTGATGGAAGTGCCAGTCGTGTGAACCAAGATTTCGGATGCAGGGACAAACACAGTGGTTCACCATCAGAAAAAGGGTTTTATCTGTAGGGTGACCACTGTCATCATAGCAGAGCTACCTCATGCCACAAGCAGAAACCATCCTTCCTGCTGTGGGTTCAGAAAGTTCAGATTCCAGACGTTTTCTCATCATCAGGAATGCAATCCAAAACCCATCAAATAAACCAAAACCAAAACCAAAGTCTAGGCAACCACCGCCTACAAGCACCCTACAGAACAACACACACAAGCCCAAGCACTTACGTGCAGTCCAAGAATCACAGCATTAGTTTATTGCAAGGCATCCCATACACTGGGAGCAAGAAGGTGCAATCTCGGCCTTTCTTTCTGTTCCCAGCCCCTGGCTCTGTTTCCTGCATGGACACGAGTGCTGCACACGCAGATGTGATCCCATCTCTGGCACAGCCTGATAAGCCATGTCCAGTGATCCCAGCGGGGGAGCTTGCCCGGGCAGCAAGTGCAACACTTGCCCCTTCTCCTTTACTGCCTCTCTCCCGTGATCCTCAGCATCTTTATTCACAGTGCACACTGCAACTGAAAGACCTTTCACTGCCTGCCCCAGCTGGCCCCTCTCTTTTGAATCCACAACAAAACATCTCCCCCCTACCCCTCAGGAAGATTGTCATGGTTAATTCTCTACTTTCGGAGAGGCGTTATTTCTTTAATGCAACAGCAAAACTTCTTCCAGCCCAAACCATGATGGAATTGTTTTATTTCCTGTTTGCTCAAAGCCGATCTTCACAGGTCCTGATTACATAATTTAGTAGAAAATTTTAATAAAAATATCACATTTAATTGGAGCTGAATCATTTCATAGAGACACGCTTTTTCTTTTTTCAAACTAGCTTTCAGGGACAGACCTAAAGTGTTTGAGTCAACAGGTGAGTCACTAAGAAGATGGGGCAGACTGGACTCAATCCTACACATTGTCTAATTCTGCAACTTTTGATGAAAAAGCTTACCCTGCTTGACACAGATCAGGGACTTAAATTTTTATCCCCAGCTCGGTAATGCAACTGTCAGTCAGCCCATAGGGCTTATGCATCTTCTGCACAGAAAGAGGCTTTTGTGGCTCACCAGGGAATGAAAACCAATTGTGAGAGCTGGAGAGCTGCTGTAAGGAATCCGCCTCTCACGCTGGCTCCTGTGAAGCATCCCGGACTCCAGGTGGATTGCTTCACAGACAGAAGGCTTGCATTACCATCTCGGGTGACCTCCTGCATGATGCAGGTCGCCCTGTTCCTCCCTGCCAAGCCACTCTGTCTAGCCCAACTACTTGTGATGGCAGTGGAGTGTAAGATGCAATTTCAATGCTTGCAGAGATAGGCAGCCTCACCACACCCACCAGCAAGTTGTTCCAAGGACTAATTAGCCTCTCTTAAAAATACACCTTGCATTTCCCGTTTGATCTTTGCTGACTTCAACTCTCAGCCACTGGATCCTGTGGCTTTGTGTGCTAGCTAAAGAGTCCTTTGCTCCAGACATCTTATCCCTCAGTGGGTACTTACAGACCATGATTAAATAGCCACTTAACCTTCTCTTCAGTAAGGTGAGTCCTATGAGAGCAGATGGTGCTGAGCACCTCTAAAAATTAGCACTGCAGCTCTTTCTGTTGGTAAATTGCCAGCTGATTGTTTCTCTAAGGCCAGTTATGGAGAGCTGCTGGCACCACTGACAGAGATATGGCAGGTGCTCAGCATGGTCCAGCATTTGTTTTTCATACCCCAGTTCCTAAAGGCCAAGGACATTGTCTCCTGTGTTCACCAGCCCTAATGCAGCAGGAGGCAACCTGTGCCACAGGAGATGCACATTAAACAGGACTCAGTGCCTCACAGCTTCACCTTCATGGTCTCTGCGGTGCTGGTACCAAATAAATACCAAACCCAACCATGCTGCTGATTTTTTGGCACTCTGAGGAAAAAGGTGAGACCTCATATCACTAAAGCGGGGAACTGAAGCTGCTCTGCGTTGAGAGAAAATAACAGGTCCTACCGTAGCACAGCAGGAGCCCTGGAGTGACTGGCTGGACCAAGGCACAGCAATAGCACCAGCCCTTCCCTCTCCTCACCAGAAACATTCCCAGCAGCAGCTGCCATGGGAAGGTGTCACTGCCAGGAATTGCTCCACAGCTTTCACACATTTCGGACCCTTTGGGTCTCTCCTGCTCAAGCAGCTGTCCTTTGGAGAGCAGCCTGGAGAAGCTCCCTCACCTGAGGAGGCCGTTCATCACAGGGGCATTCCCCCTGCCCCTCAGATTCCCAAAAAGGACTGTTGTACCACAGCAAGTACATCCTTTTCTTGGTACACGAAACAGTGGGACAATTACCTGCATCTCCTGCCCGGGCACTTGAGAAGCAAGATTTGACTTGTGATTTCTCCATAAATAGGCTGGCAGTATTGGTGTTAAATACATAAAAGTATCTCCAATTCCTGTACCATTGGTGCTGGCCCAAACACATCTTGCAGCTTCAAGACCTCAAAGCCTCCAATAGAGGAATAAAAAGATGGCTCTGGAAAAAAAAAAACCTTTTCATTGACACAATGCTACGAAGATGTCCTTCTTAGTAGGTAATGGCATGAATTCCTGGGCACAGAGGGATAGGACATGGGAAGATTCCTGAGGTATCACAGCCTCTAGCTTTGGACCAGATGGAACATGCTACTTCCCAGTCATGGCAAACTTCAGCTGTGAAATACTTCAATCAATAAATAAACCCAAACCTATCACACTGAGCCCCCAGTCATGACTCCCTCTGCTATTTTTAGCTCCTTGTGGGAAATAAGCCCAGTGCCAGCAGTTTTCTGAGTAGTGCCTTAAAAACACTCGGGCATTTGAGAGGAGAGGACCCCAACATCTCCTAATTTAAACAGAGAACTGTCCCCCTGACCCTGACACACGTAAGCAAAGGCACAGAAATTACATGAAATGTAAGAATAGGGCCCATATGGTTTTCATAATTAATAATGAATTCCAGTGAACTGAATTCAGTCCTAATTGGAATGAAAAAACCTTTTTACATCCAGCAAAAGGAGAAAGAGCAGCTTTTTAAACCCACCCCTCCCAAGTGAATATGCACACAAGTGTGCATAGATGAAAGGGACAAACAGGACCAGAGGACAGAGAAGAGACAGAAAATGTAAATAAGGAGCAGGCAGGCTATAGGCCTCTGAAATGCTTTCCAGATTTCCTGCCAATAAACATCAATTGAATACGAAGCTACTGAAGTATAATTACCTCCTTGTCAATCCTAACATTAACATTTTCCTAACTCTTCCATGACAATCACTTCTTTCAACACTCCTTAATAACAATTCATTTACTGAGCCTTTCACAGATGTGTAGGACTGTCAATAACTTCACATCCTTAGAGCAAAACTGGAAAGCTGTGGATCACAGCCACTGAAACTGAAATGGATTCCTGAACAGCCAGAATTTTTCAGAATGGACTTTCCACTTGTTTCAAAAACTGAAAAATTATTTTTTACAAGGTTACTTTATTCATTCTTTTCTCTTTCATTAATGAAAACTTTAAAAATTAATATTCAAAAGGCAAGTATTATTATGGACAAACAAGCCTGTAAGACCCCTCCTCCCTGCACTTCCTTTCAAGCAGCTCACAAAGTGCTTCTCACAAATACATGCAATAAAGAACCCAAGACAATCCAGTTATTGTTCAAGCCTTTAGCACAGACAGGTTGCATGCTTGGGCAAGTCACTCAGCATACACCTGCTGACTTCCTCCAATAAATGAAACACTAGAATGGTATTCACCTTCTTCAAAACACCAGGAAGAGTAAGGGAAGAAAAAAAGAGGGCATTAACTCCTACTTACGAGGTCACAGCAGCACTAGGGTATAACACTTGTTCATGTTTTTCTCAGTCCTTCTGAGTAACAGCAAACGTGATTAAAGCAAACTATTTTGAATATGAAATATTAGCATCACATTATGTGGCACAGCACAGTCCTGCGACCTGCCTTCCTCCCTCCTATTTATTTTTTGTTAAAAGCAAGTTCTAGTCCTTCTGACAAGCTATCTTCAAAATACAAACCAAATGAATAGACTGCATGGGGCAAGGGAGCTGACTTTTATCTAGTTTTACTCTGGAGTTACTCTTAAAAACTGCAGAAGCTCCTGAATCCAAGCTCCACAAAAGGGTATTTAATCATAAAAGATGGTTGCTCACTGAGAAGCTGCCCCAATTGGATGTGAAGGCAATAGACAGAATGAACTAAGTAACCAAATGATACAAAAGTGAAGCAAGATACATAGAAAACTGTGTATTCAACCTTCTGTTGTGATCGCTGTAAAATCAGAAAGGAAGTCTGTATGCAGCCAAATAAAGACAGACTATGAAAGTACGAATTTCATCTTAAAAAAACCACACAGTGTGATATGAACTGTGATGTAGTGTGATTTGAACTGTGGACCTTAGTGAAGTAGTCACACGTGGCCCCAGGCTTTTACCTACAGGGTAAGGATCTCGGTTTCATCGTGAGCTCATTATAGCCCTCCTGCTCTCAGTTCTATCAGTTCTCAGGTGGCCTATTTAGACCCTTCATGTCTAAGTGCCAGTATAGCTAGAGAAATATTAAAACACCTAGTCAGCTCTCAGCTCCTCTATCAATAGGTCATATCTCTGCCAGGGGTTTATCAGGGAAAAAAAAGAAAAAAAAAAAAAAAGTTTTGGTTCTTGCTCCTAAACAGGTGCCTGCAGGGTCATATGAGAGAATTCCCACGTTAAGTGGTTAAGAAGTTTCCCCGGGATTATAGGGACAAATCTCTGGGAGTCAGCCTCTGCTCATAAAGTAAAAAAAAAAAAATCTTTAAACCCCTCTTCAGAAAACGATTTCCAGCTTGATGTGCTTCTCCAGTGTCTTACCTCTGATTCATCTGAATGCTTGTTTGCCAGAATGGTGAGACTGATTATCAGGAATACTAAATGACCATCAGTGCTCATCACCTTTAAAACCACAACTAGTACTGTGCTGTTGGGACAAAAGCTTTCACTAAATCTTACAATCTCTCTTCATGCTTCATTCGTTACACCTAAAATAATAATGCCAATTAATAAAATCCTTACAAGAGGAGCTGAGTAGTGTTGTGCAGCAGAAAAAACTTCAACATTAGTCTTGCAATGAACTTCTCCAGGGAAGAAAGTTCTTTCCTGTGCAGATGTCAGAGAGAGAAACCTAAACAGTTAAATATTACCCCAAAGCAATAAAACTTGTTAGGTGTTTTCATTTAAAGACTGGCAGCCAGCTCTCACCTCAGACTCGTGCTCTTGTTGAAGTCAACAGCAAAACTCCCATTGACTTCAGCAACAACAAGGCCGTGCTCCTTCTCTACTGCTGCCCGGGTGGTAGCACAGTCATAGGTCCTGAATTTAAAGAGAAGGGAAATCAATGCACAGCCTACAGTTGTCTGCTTACATTTCCCCAGCTAGCTATAGACTCACACTGGGGACTTCGATTAGTTTTTACTTTCTGGGCTTTCTGGACAAAAGGCTCACGTGACAGTGCATGACACACGAGGCTTCATCTGGACTCTCTGAGGGGTTGTAGTCAGAAGACCATTGAGATAAACACGATTGCCAGAGTCTGGGTGTCCTGCTGAGGAGGCTGCTCCTTGTATGTTACATGCAACCCACTGGGAACACACAGACAAATATAAAGCTCTCTTTTATGGAGCAGCTAATGTCAACTGTGGTGCCTGCACCACATGACTCAACGCATCGGGGGAATCCAGCCCAAACACTACGTGGCACAGAAGAGGCATAGAAAGTCAGACCAGATGACCACAACGATTTTGGTATCTGCTTCCATTCATGCAAAGCTAAGCACAAAGCTTGCCTTCTGTATGTTCAAATACAAAAATAACTTGTGTTTTGGAGAAAAAAAAAAAAAAATGATCACATGTATGACCGTTTGTAGAAAAAATGCAGGTCTCCTCTTGATAAAGATACATTCACGCATGTACAAACATACATATACGTGAGGGGATCTTCGTCTTCTGCTTTATAGAAAATTAATTTTAATTTACAGGGATTTCTGTTGCTTTCAAACACTTTTAAAAATGCCTCATTACATTTAGTGTTTCCTTTGCTTGGCATCAGAATATTATAAAACCAGTAAAACCAACAGTAGAAGAATGGTGCTAACTGCAATCCAGACATACAAATGAATCTTCTATATTGCAGGCATCAACTATCCTTTGCCTAAAAAAACCAACTGCTTAACAAATGAGCACTTAAATATGCTTTTACTAAACTTTAGCATAAACTGTTAAGTGTGCATTTGGTAAACTTTGCACTGGGATTTTAATTAACGCTACCAGGCGTTTAAACTGCATTGTTTCTGCTTCTTTTTTCCCCTCTATACGTGAGCTTTCTCCCTCCCCGGCTTTAAGCGAAGACGCAGATTTGTCTGAAGCTCTGGCCAAAGGCAAAAATCAAAGCCAGTTCTATTTCCTGGGATGGCTGTGAACACAGTTTGCAGCAAGGAAATACAGCCACACGCATTAGGGATGACCTTGGGAGCACCAGTTCATTGGCTGCACTTCTGGCAGCTGAGAGCTGGATCATCAAAAATCCTCCTGAACATGGGAACACGTGCCGGGTTGGCAGAGAGACAGCGATCCAACGCACTCAGCAAAGGCAGGTTCGGGGAAGGAACAAACAGAAAAGCTCGTGCTTCCCGTCAAAAGCAGCCAACTCTCTCTCATTCAGCCTTGGAAATTGGCAAGAACAATACAGTATTTGCCTGCTCCATTTCTCCTTTCTGATGAAACTTTCCCCATCAATCCTGCAGGTATAAATACAGCTATATAATCCATGACAGCTGGTGGAGGGCAATTTCACCGAAATGTATTGGTTTACCTGGAGAACTTTTGCCAAAAAATGGGTCTTTTTTTATCTAATCATAACAATGACATTCTTATAGTGTTCAAATATGACAACACTACATCAGTGCTTACAAAACATTATTCACCAGATAATTCATGGCAGAATAACAGAGGAGAAAAACTTAAGTGAGCTTGGAATGTACTGACTGCAAAAACTCTCCACATTAAGCAATATCCAGAATTTTAAATAAGCAGCTACAGAGGTGACTTGGGAAAAATCTATCATGTTGGGATGCACCAAGTATACAATCCTTTAACTAATTAAAACCAAGACATTTGATTCTTTTGCAAATGTTAATCATCTCTTTTTAAAATGTTAATTACCCAAGTAGCAAACTGTTTGCATTTTTGTCAAAAATTGTAATATATTGGCCCAAACTTTAAAAATTCCATATTAGCTATATCCATCAAAAGACTTGAACTTTCAATCAAACACTGTCTACAGAGAAGTGATGAGGTAAATTAGGCAATGGTAATTTAATGATCAATCCTTGTCATTTCAGAATGACAGTACTATTTAGAAAAAAGTGAAGGGAAAATAGATTAAAGTGCTAAAAAAAAGATGTTTTGTTCATCTGAATAAAACATTTGCAACTCTGGTCTGAGGGGTTACTTTCATTTGCAGCCAGTTTGATTTGCCACTCATCTTCCTTTGGGAATCATTCTTTTTCAAGTGCAGTAAGAGATGATTTATTTGCATAGGCCAAGAGAGGGTTATTCTTTCCTCAAAAAACAGAAAATGACATTGCTGTACAAATGAAAGAAAATGTTAACAACTCCTGAAAGTTCTCATAGGTGATTAAAGGCATCATGCCACACAGCACTAAGTGATTAGCACTGATGTGGCATATATTACATTTTAAGCATAGCTGAGCTTTTGCACTGTTTCTCCAGCTACTAATGAACTTCTTTTCCAAGACACATTAGAAGTATTTGATCTTCAGAAGAATGTTTTAGGCTAAGAGCAGAAATTAGTATCCTTCACTGAAATAACTTTTATAAATGATCAGGAAAATAGTAGTAGTCTTGGCAGAGCCCTGCATTACAGAACCCTCATGCTCAGAACAAAACCCAAACCAAAAGTCCAAACTCCTCCAGCTGACCGTCTTCTGCTAAACCACAAATTATAAAGCTAATAATTTTCTGATGGATTGCAAAAAAGTTGCAGCACTACTTCTTTGTTCAAAGCTGAGACCAGCTGCTTGACTTACACTGGCAAGTCTGTGCGTGGCAGAATACAACACTGCAGGGCAGTACTACTGAGAGTAATATCCCAGAGATAACTAAACCTCTTTCCTTTCCAAAGGTGCTAGCAATTCTTTTCCATTTTTTTTCTGTATCATGTAGACTATTGTTCCTCTCCTGGTAAGTCCTAGGAATTGGGCTTTTCCTTTCAAGTGAGGATTTTTTAATATAGTAAATCTCTGAGTAATACTTCTCTACTTGGCCAAGGACAAAGATGTATCATTGCTGTTCTTTGGGCTTCAGAATAAAAAACTATGTCTGTCACTCAGTAATTTCTCTAGGGGATGTTTTCCATAGCAGAGAAAATAAAACTTAGATTTTATACTGTTTCCTCTCTCTCACCAGGTCACATTAAGATCAAGAAAACGGGAAAACAGTAGGGCACAAGTATAAGCCTAGCTTAAAAATTTTTAAAAGCTCATTTTCTTTGTGACCAGTAAGAAAAAAAAAATAAGGAAAGGAAAAGAGGCAGGGGGGTGAGAATATTAAAAATCATGGTTGCCACCTCCTAAGTCACCCAGGGCATAAGCCAAAACAATTATGGAGAGACATATGTCGATGGCAATAAAACAATTACTTGCATTCTGTGCCTATTTTAAATATTAAGTGTTAGCAGCATGTTCCTTAGAAAATTAAAAGCCTCCAAAATTTAGTTTCAGGATGTATGAATAAAGCACTGCACATGGAGGAAAGTCAAACCCAAGCATTTCTTTGTTTGCCTATTGAATACCTGTAATATCATGTAATCAAAAACTTATAATTTAGAATGAGTCTAATACTGTAACCGATGAGTAAAATTTGGCATTGAGGATGACCATTTACATGCCAAGTCTGATTGTACACTAAAATAAGCAGATGCATAACAGCTTATCTTTTAAATATCATATACTACACACACAAATGCAAGTGCTGGATCTAATTTAACAAGATTTGTGGTTATGAACACATGGACACCAAAAATCCAGCATGAATGATAAGTTACAGTCCAATGCAGTTCCAGCTGGCTATGATATAAACATTTCTTTCCCAAACTGCAGTCGCTAGTAAAATCAGTACAGAAAATTTCATTATACCTTCAGCAAATGCTCGTTTGACATTTTACTCTTTCCTAAAGCAATGCAACTCTCCCCCCAGAAACAGGGAACAAGATAATAATACTCAGGACCAGCTTCAGCTTCACTTCCTCCTCTTTCAAGATGGATTAAAAATACGTGGGCATGCTACTTATTCCTAATCTTATATAAAAAGAAGATTTAAATGAGGGACAGGAATTTCTGCTCTTAGTCTGGAATGTGCTTCTGAAGCTCAACTATTTCCATTGTGTCTTCAAAAAAACGCTGCACTGACCTAGAAGATGGTGAGTCTGGAGGCCAGGACTGTGACTGAATGTGATCTCACTTTCATTCTTTAGCACAGCAAATGCGTATGTAAAACAGAGAGGTGGAAAAGCGTTAACTCAGGTAACAGAAGGATGTGCTACTGCAGCAGTCAAAGCACATTCAGGCAGTAATGAAAGCAGCACCAATTACTTCTGTATGTAACAGGCAGAATATTGTCTGAACTGTCTTAATGTGACGAATAATAATTAATTTGCACATTGGGATCCATGTTGGAGCTAAATTCAAAGCACTACAAAAGACACGTTGCCCAGCAAAACGGACATCATCTTAATTTGCTGTTGAGCATCTTTTTAGGAAAAGCAGTAACTTCCTGGTTTACAGTGAACATTTTTTACTTTGTTGATACCACTATACCTGTAAACTGTAGCACAATGAATATTAATTTAATCACATCAGCACAGGCCAAGTGGCAATGACTGATCCTTGGTATTAACTACTGGCTGTTTCAATATGTATTTTTAAAAACTCCACCACCTTATTTTAGAAGGACTATGGTGCCACTGCAAGCCATCCATATCGGCAAAACCACCAATAACTCAAGGATTTTGTACCTATAAAACAAATTAATTTGTGTTTCATGCTTATGAAAGAGACCCTTGTGAAATATTGCCTAACCCAAATTTAAGAAACAAAAGTTAAATATTTATAAACAAGACACATTGGAAGCCCAGGAAATCCTCATGGAAGATATACTCCAATGTGATTGACTATTCATATACAGAGTATGACATACAATGGACATGAATAAAAAATAAACAACATACTCCATTACTCCCAACATCTGCAAAGCCTATTTTAAACTTCCTAAATTACACAGATGTAACAGCATGGAGCTCTTAAGCCTCGAGTGTATATTGATGAGATCACGTTTGTGTTTCTGTGATCCTGAAGTGAACAATTAAAGAACATACATTTCTGTATTGCAACTGAACAAATCCAGAAGGTTTGGGTTTCTATTTGTCAGGATGTGTATATCTGTGAGACAAATTAGCAGCTTGCCAGCAGTTCACCAGGATATCTTTAACGTCTCTATTTTAAAAAATTAATTAATTTTAAACAAAATGAAGCAGATTGTGGCTGAGATGTTACAAAAAATGCTGAAATTCTTTAAAATATACATGAACATGGGGTAAGAGAAATTCAGAAAAAACAACAAGGAATAGCAAAATCAAAACAAACTACACTAACTTCAGAGATGACTTACTCATGTCTGGAAAAAAATACCAGGTTTTACGATCTCATTCTAACCCCCAGGTTTCTCTCTCACCAGAGCATGTTCTGTACCACCCTGTCCACAGCCCTCCAAGGCTAAGTATGACATTTCTGTCCCAACACTGCAGCACAAAAGAGGAAGAGGAATGGACGAGCTCTGTAAACTCTGAAAGTATCATTTTTGCACAAGTGAAAAAGTGAACCCTGCAGCTAAAACCAAGGCAGAACTTTATCAAAAGTCATCAGTGAAGCAACAGCATGTAAACATACATACCCCTACATGCATCACCCAATTGAGGTCATTAAAATCCGAGAACTCCAGAAGAAATGCTGTTATCAGAAGGACATTACTGCAGAGAACTAATGATTTCATTTCTTTTTTAAAAAAACTTTTGGACCTCACAATGTACAAATAGAAGTTTTTCTTCATTCCCTCCACTTTCGCAATTCCCCTGATGTGAAGTCCAAAAAAAAAAGAAAAAGAAGGTACTGAGGGGGTGAAATGAATAAGTACCAATAGCAAAAAGAAAGAAACACTGCCAACTTAAATGTTCCTTCATAACAGAGTCCAGATCCAAGCACTGCACATGCTATCCTGCTAGGAATAGAGGTGATGGAAGGCACTGTCTGGAAGGAGGAGAGGAAATTCTCTGTGGAAACAAGTTTTTAGAAAGCCCAGGGTTCAAGATCACGCAGTATGAGCCTGGAAGCCTTGATGAAACAAAGTCCTATAGAAAAGGCAAAAATTTCCCATCTGTCCAACTCCACCAAAGCAAGTGGCTACATGAATGCTGTCACAAATGAGCGATACCATGCACTACAGAAAAAGCAGTGCAACAGTTTTGTAATAGTTTTAGAACTGAGCTCCAATGATGCCTTTGCTTGGCAACATAGCTGCATCTTCACTTTTTTACTTTAAATAATCCCTTTGCCATTACAGTCATTGATCCAGCTCAGTGTTGCTCCAAAGACAGATCATAACAAAAAGATGGCACTTTTCCTTATTAAGTACTTGCCTCCTTAAGTCTTTTCACTAACAAGGAAACAACTCTCCCCAAGACAATCCTCTTTTTCTGTAAACATCAGTCTAAAACTAAATGTCTACATTCTGTAAGAAAATTCAGTATTTTCTTCATCTTAAAGAAGTAAGACTGGAAATTAAAGTTATTTATCAAAAATCACTAAAATTCTTTATTACAAAGTACATCGGGGGATTGAAACTAATGACCTTTAAGGTCCCTTCCAACCCAAGCCATTCTAGGATTCTATGATAATTTAGCACTACAGAGGATTTAGTGCCCACAGAACACTACAGGACTCTGCAATCAAAGTCCAGGTCAGTAAAAACATCAAACACCCTTTTAAACCAAAGAAAATGGAAACCCCTTTGGGTTCTGTGTGCTGCTTGTCTCCAAAATGTAATGCTACCATGATGTCATTGTAAGCATCAGAGCTCTAAAAGCCTGACAAAAATACTGGTTTCAATTTCACTCAGGATTATTTGGAAAACATTTAGGAAAATATAATGAGCCCAACTGGAGGCTGGAGATCTAAGAGATCCTGTTGTCTGCCTTTGTGAGAAACCACAAAATCCTTAGCTCGAAGCTACTTGCGCTACAGTTTCCACTCTTTTTTTGGAATGGTTTCTCATTTTCCATACCCCATTTCTATTGATAGATTCTTCCATCCAGTAAACAAGGAAGCTGCTGCTTATTTAGAAAGTGACCTTCAAGGCTAACGAGCAAATCTACACAAACAGACACAAGAAAACAACACAATCCAAGAACAAGTGTACGCACAAGAACTTTTTCCCTAAGGGATGCCTCAATACTGTAAATACCAGCCACGGTGGTGACAAGGCCTAGCAGAAGCCAACATGTGGGTTGACAAAGCATTCAAGAGAATCCAGAACTGTATTATTCCTGCTCTAGAAATCTCATGTCCATGGGGAGGACTACAGAAGAGACAGGCCCCTGGGAAGAGGCACACCAGCATTACCATCAGGTTCATATTTTACCCTTAAAGCAGTTTTGAAGTGTTCAAGGCCAGGTTGGAGGGGATTTGGAGCAGCCTGCTCTACTGGAAGGAATTCCTGACCAAGAGTAGGGGGTTAAACTAGAAGATCTTTAGGGTTCTTTCTAAACCAAGCCATTCTATGATTCCATGAATTAGAGGGAAGGTGACTTACGTTGCAAGCAGGTGAAGATCAGGAACCAAGGACAACACGAAAAGAAGGCATCTCTGAAGTATCCTTAAGTGAAAAACACGATCAGGGAATGTAACAGCTCTGTAGTTTTTTGGTGTCACAACTATTTCACGCAAACTTATCTAAACATTTTCTGGGTGAGGTGACTTGACACCAAGTTCATTGTTTCAATGCACGTGTGAAAGGAGCGTGATCTTCCTGCTTCACAAACTCACAATGTCCGCCAACAGCAATGTGCTCTTACATGAGAACGGGTCTGGTCTCGTTTCCAAGGTCTGTACTAAACTGATCAACAGCAAATTCACGTGTAAGAACAGGGGAATGAAAATGCAAGAGGAATGTTTCAATACACAGAACTAATAGTGCTCAGAAAGCGTTGCTAGTCCTATAACATTACTGTCACAGGAAATGACAAAATCGAAAGATACAAGTGGGCTTGCTAATTTAAAAGGAATCAAAATTCCTGGCTGGAGTGCAGGGTGAGGCGACATTTTATTTGTCTTCTTTCTATTTATTTTACAAATTTGATTACATGAGTGGGAGCCTATAATTGAAATTGTTTCCGTGGGCAAATTAAACAATAACATTTTGTTCTATAAATCAAGCATCACACATTAATGTGGAAATTACTTTTGTATTTTAAAACAATCTGTACTACAAAACAAATACCACCTTGCAAGAAATTCTGGGGCCACACAGCCAGTGCTGCTGACATAATAAGGTCTGTTAGTCATCAGTAATTAATTACATCTGTATATATTGCTTTAAAAATCCTAAACCTAAAACTTTTAACAGAAAATGTCCACTGGAAATATCTGCCAGGAACTGCAAAAAAATTAGTTTAAAAGGCATAGCTGAGGCCGGGAGTCAGAATACCTTAAAATACAAATGTGGATGATAATGTCCTGCATTGTCATGACATGAGGTGCCAGAGTGACACTTTTTGGA
Source organism: Picathartes gymnocephalus (assembly GCA_013390045.1). Classification (NCBI taxonomy): domain Eukaryota; kingdom Metazoa; phylum Chordata; class Aves; order Passeriformes; family Picathartidae; genus Picathartes; species Picathartes gymnocephalus. The sequence goes on from WEKY01036057.1 coordinate 147,980, forward strand.
AACAGAAGGGAATGTGTTCTTATGGATTCCCAGAGGGAATGTGTAAGACCAGACATCCAAGTAGACTTTCAGAGATGTAATTACAGGATTTTCACACATAACAAGACAAGCAGTATCCCTTCCAAAAACCAGCTTTGACACACCGTAGCCAACTTTTTAAAAAAGCAAACGAAAACCCGACAGCGGTTCCACGGTTTGTTACAGACACATTTCTGCTCCCTTGTAAACATAAAGTTACTGGAACTAAAACCAAAGGAAGACACCTCCAAAACGTCAGTGTTGAAGTGCCACCAACGTGGTTGGTTTCTGGGGAGTTCCGGGGCCTCGCTAGGCTGGTGAGAAACCCATCCCAGGGCAGGTGCACCCGGGGGAGGCAGGGACTCCCTGCATCCATCACCGTGGATGCTCTTACCTCGGATCCCTCCCTTTCCTGCTGCACTGTGGCACAAGTACAACGCCGCTCGTTCATTTACAATGCCTCATGAAACGAAACCCGAAATGCAAGCAGCAGCAACTTTATTAGCGCTTCCTGATCCCAGGGGTGATAGATATGTTTGTTTACTTCTGCACGAGCAGAGCTGGTGGTAAAGGGGAAACCGACCAGACTGTTAAGTGGCTGAAACTCACATTAAAAATCAAATGATAACATAATCCCAGGAAATTGCCAGGATATAGAGATTGAAAGTGCTGCAGTACCCAGGGCCATGCTGGCATCTTGCCAGCAGCCTGAGGGTCAAAGCTATTATTCTGTATGTATATCTACATAAATTTACATCTATTTTGCATAACAAGCAAGCACAGTATTAAATACACTTTACCGAGGGACAGTCCTGGACTAGTTTACCTACTCCTGCAAGAGCACAAGGCTAGTGATTGCCTTTATTTTTAACTTGCTATATAATAACTAATTTGGTTTTACAATGCAATCTTCTGGGAAGACTCAGGATCACACCACAGGAAAGTTACTCTTCAGCTTACACGGATGTCTGCAAGAGAATCAGGGCAATCAGCTGGGATAGACTACTTATTTATTTTACCTGGAGTGCAGATCCCTCTCTCCTATGTGTGGCATTACAGAAATTCTAAACTGCTTTTCTGCTTTACTCCTATGGCTCGTCCCAAATTCAAGTCTGGATTCTGATTTTCCATCTATTTGCACAGAGAATCTTCATATCAATATTCAGAAAAAAATATTTAGCAAAACGTTTTATCTATCCTCCTATGGAGAGAAACGTAATCATAACTATGGTTTACATGGTTATATACAGTCATATAATCACATATAGAAGTGCCGGAGAGCCAGAAAGCATTCCCACAGTAAGAGATGAGAAAAGTAATCGCACAGTTCCCTGAAATAAAAATATGGATGTACCCTCACAATATGACACATTAGCACAATCAATTCCTCTGGAGCTACAATCTGAGTAATTGCCTTCAACTGGTTTTGTGGGATGTTTTACTTTTTGAAACTATCAGAGTCCAAATATGTCAAACTGCAAACTGTGCAAAAATGTGAGTTCTCTTATGTTTGCCGACGGTTGTACAATTTCAGAAAGCAACTAAGCCTGAGCTATGCATAATATTTTGTTTAAAAAAATACTACCGTGTGCCACATTTCTTGACTTCCCTCTCAATACATCTCTTATACTCTTCAGTCAGAGATTCAGGATTGGGTGTTTTGTAAAGCTGTCCAAGTCACTCTGAAATTTCCAATATATAACATAATCCAGTGCTTTCTGATATTAATGCAAAATAGGAACTAATTATCTGGAATGAAAGCGAAGCTTTGCACCAACAGCAGAAAACAGCAGGGGAGCTACAGTCAATGTGCTTCAGACTACACATGTGAAAAATCTGAATTTAAACTATCATCCCTTCCTAGCTTACATGTTTGAGGAACATCTCCAAATTCTAGGATATCAAACTTCTATTTAGGATTAAAAAATGCAATCCTGAAGACGAATCAGGCTGTCTTTACACAGTCCAGGTCTGCCTGCCCCAGGTCTGCCCTGCCTGAACCCATCCTGCCTTCTATCCTGCAAAAACAGACACCAAATGCCAAATATGCATTACACCCTTCAGGACATTAAGCCTAGGCTATCATTTTCTCCTTCTTTCTTCTTTTTACGCTGGAAGTCCACCTAATTTTGTTTAGAGATTCTTTGGAAAAGCTCGTGTTTTCACACTGCCTTTTGCTTTGCACAACAGCCAAGTGACAAAGTCAAATCTCTTCAGAAATCCTACAATAATAAACTGTCAATACAGAAAAGAGGTTGGGAAACTTTGTAGAGTAGCAGATGTCACATTTAAGCTTCCAGGTAATTAGATGAAGGCAATCAGAATTTTTTTTTCTTAATTTTTAAAGACAGTTTCAGACACTATCTGTAATAAGGTAATTGAAACATTTACTTCTCTAAACAGATTGCTGCTGGGAAACGAAACTGACGCATCTCTGTACAAAATCACACGCTTTGCCACGCTGCCATACATTTTCTTCATCCCTCCAGTCATTTTCTTCTCATCTGGCCAGCTTTACGTCTCATCAGCGTCCACTGCCAATGTGTACCATCACAAACTTGAGCTGCATTACCTCAGCTAAGTTTATAAATTCCATATGCTTCTTTATGCTCTCTCCAAACAATTAAAACTACATTTGTCTGGACAACCATCACATTTACCACGTTAGTACAGTTTTGTGCAAGCAGACAGTTCATCTTTTCACTTCCAGTCCTGTATTTTAAACCAGAGGAGATGTCTTAATGCAACTGCAGAGTCTCACAAATGCAGCAGCAACCACAGCAAAGGTTTTATTTTCCTTTATGTCAATCTGTGTAAATAACACATAATCTGGGTACTTAGTTTTATTCTGACTGCTGCCACTGAATGCAATGCAAGGAGGGGAGAGGAGGGTGAGGGGAGATAAACCCTTGAAGGCTGATGGTTTGTAATTTCTTCTGCTGCTCGTACATACATGGCAAGAGACACAAAAGGCGAGCTCACTGGAATTTAATCTTATTACCATCCATTTCCACCCGAACCTCATAGGTCTGGATGTAAAACTGACACTTATCCGAGCCGTGTCAGCGCCCTGCAAGCCCGTCTGCACTTAGGGATGTTGCAAGTTCGGCAGCAGGCATCGACAGGGCAGGCAACGCTGCCTGCACCGCACCGCCACAACGGGGACTCTGCCCTTCCCCAACCCCGGCTGCCGAGGCTCTCGAAACCTTCCCGAAGCACTTCTGTCGCTGTCTGCGGGAGCTAGCAGACAATTAGAGACCATCTGAGAACGGAACGCGGTGCAGTCTGATTGGCATAAAGGTCCAGCAGACTGTTTGGGGAATAGTTTTGCTCTTCGAATGTTGACACTGTACCATCCGTTTTTGGCAACTCGACACTACGAGCAACTATCATCTTCTTCAAGTTGTCACCAAAGGTCTAATAACTCTATTTGGAATATCTTTTAGAAGGAAAAGAAAAGAGATACGTTATTTGTAAAGCAGCATATATCTGATGACTTTGATCTGTGCTGAGGCAATACCCTTCACGGATAAAAGCAGAGCTGTTAAAGAGGAGGAGTCATCACATGAGTATATACGATCTAGCAGCTTTTTGAAAACACATTTCTACTCAATTAGCACTTACAGTGATAGCTAATTTTAGATATTAAAGCACTGAACTTTCTGTTGTCATGCTTTCATGCTATGAAATCCTCTTCAATTAAAGCACCATCTATTCAAAATGTTTCCCTAACACATTTTATGTACTTTTCTCTGCTTAAAGCTGTCGGCTTGCCTACATTAATACACGAGGCAGAAGCTGAAACACAGGTTATTCAGCTGTTAAATTCCTGCAGAAAAATCAAAGTACAGAATGGCATGGGTTAATGTATATTGTAGAGCTATAACACGATAGGGGACACACTGCTCTTGATTTGGTTGCCTTGATCGAGGAACTAGCTGTGTGATTCAGTCTCAGGCGTTAGGATACCTGTTTCAGGATTTCTGACAATATTTTGTCTGATGTCAACTTTGAATTGTTCATTTTGCAAACATATTTATACTACTTTAAAATGGGATGTACGGGGTTCGTTTTGGAGTGGGCTGGTTTTGGAGGGGTTCTAAGTGCTGTAAAACTACATGATAAATAACACATACTCCCGGCAGAGGATACAACCCAGCCCCACACGTGCTTAGCATACGAGTTTGCACAGATGCTGACCCTTCATCTGGGTTATGCTCTGTCTTTCATTTTGATCAACACTGACTATTTATATGAAAACTGAAAAGTGTTTTTAAAAATAAATCCTGACGCATTTCTCCACTATGTGCGGCTGTGCAGTTTCTGTGCAGTACAGACGAAGCTCATTATGAACATGTACACGATCAAGAAGTGCTTGTGAAAAACATAAGCAGATCAGCCCCTAAAAAGAAACAACCTGGGGTATCGGGGGCTTTTGTGATCGTCAGAAGACTGGTAAACTGAAATGCTTCAAAACAATTATTTCTTTCCTAACTGCAGTGAAGTTTGCCCCTTAAAATGAGAACTTCAGTCATAAATCAATTTAAAACCTGTGTAACAGTCTAAATCCAAATCCCAAATACCATACAATATACATACCACATCCTGACAATATTGGCTAGATGTGACCTGAAAACAAGATCCAGACTCTAAACAATTCACAAAAGAATTGATTTATATCACATCCCTTTTCCATGTAGTGTGTATTTATGCAATTTTATACGTCTGTGTAACATTAGCCTTTTGGCAACTGTGTACAGATACATCAGTATATTTATTTTGGGTAAGGTTTTTTTTGTTGTTGATAACTCCAGGTATCATCTTCCCTATCTCTTTTTATCTCCCTATTTGTTACCTGCAATATTGAAGTCAGAAAATTCAGGAGTCTTATGGGAGACCAGCTATGTTGTATGATCGATTTGAGAGAAAATGAATACATCACTTTTTGAATTTTTTATAGTGACAACAATAATGTAGAAAATAAAAATGCTCCTCTGACTCTTCCTTGTACTTGGCCACTTTCTTCTAAAAGGCCCTCTTACTGTGTCTTGTGTAGCACCTCCTACAGGACGGACATCTTCCCTGATCAACTTCAATCTGTGTTCCTAGAATCATCCTCCGACTTTTCCTGATTGTTCCGTTTAATTTGTAGGGAAGCGACCCCACCCTTCTGCATTCAGGGTGAGACTCTGAACTCAGAAGTACCTCCCTGAGAAAGAATGTGATTCACTCACCAGTAGACTTGCCTGAAACTGTGAGATGCCATGTCAGATTTTCCTACATCTCACTTCAGGAAAGTCAATTATATTTTTGAAGGGCATCCTTCCCAGAGTTGAATTCTTTACATGACGTAAGCCACGTGTTCACGGGTGCACAACAAGGAACAGAAATTTGCATCCTTTCTACAGCTGCTTGTCAGCTATTTTCAAAATGTCTTTGGAGCTGACATTCCTTTACTGTACCCAGTGATAAACTATAATGGACTTTGATTGCATTTCCCTTTCAATACACATTATGATCACGTAGCATGTTCCAAATATTCTCTTGAAAATGCTGTGGAAGTTTTGGACTTCCACTCATTACATACTCAAGAGTGGGGTTTGCAGAGAAACCTGAGGTATTCCACTCCTGCCTCCACAGACATCACAGAACATTTCAGTTTATTTGACTAACCACTAACACTTCTTCCTCCATATGAAACCGCATCTTATGTATGCTCGAGAAGTGACAATACTTGCAGTATTTTTTTTTCTTCATTTTGGTTTCTTCTGCACTGTTTGCATTAGCATTTCTTTCACATGAATGTTCACAGCCAGCCAGTTCATTTGAATTAGTTGTGCAGCTTGTCTTTTTGTGCTCTGCTACTTTTTCCATCAGCTTTTCCACTGAACTTTCATTTCAAGATCAATAGACTTGGTTCACTGCAATGCAAGATTTTCCTGCTACTGCCACTGTCATTTTAGTCACCTTTAGTGGCTTATAAATTCAGTCTCATTGGGTGAAACTCAAATGGCTTAACAGGAGAGATATGAGTGCAAAGTGTTATTTTCTTTTTTAATAATATATTATGAATACAAGCCTTAAAAGGGGTAGAGTAGCTGTAGTAGCTGTGCCCTAGAGTAGAAAAATGGATTTCTTTGATACATTCCATTATGCTTCACAGCCCCAACAGAGTAGCCTTGAGTTTATTTGACTAAATCTGATCAGGACTGATGCTACTACCAGAAAAGCAGTAAAATTCAAATATAAAATTTGAAAACATTCTTCCTCTTTTATGCTTTATACTGGTGCTCTCTGCATCATTGTAATGATCCAGCAGAATTTTCCATGAAGCCAATCTGATTACAGTATAAACTTCCCCAGGAAACAAACCTAATAATGAAAAGCAATGGCACTGGGGAAGATCAAGGTGTTAGAAAAGCTGTCTGTAAAAAGGCATAACAGGAAAATGTCATCTTCATTTGGACCAGAAAAAGACTTTTTGCTTTTTTCTATCCCCATCCCTTGTGTAGAACACAGTCAATAAAAAAATATGCTTGGTAAATAACTGACAGTTAAAAGTCTAATACCACTTCCCTCCCAGCAGTAGAATAGCTAACATACTCAAATGCCCACTAAAAATCAATTGCCTGAAAACTAATAGGGATCCATTTAGTTACTGGAATGGTTTTGCATTGATTTCTTCCCTTATCATCTTTTGTATGCTAGCATATGAGCAAAACTGAAGACAGCACTGCATATCCAAAATTGATATTTTTTCTGTTATCTAGAAAAAAAACAACAACAACAACAACAACAAAACCCAGCAGGTTAAGTCAAACCAGACTGAATTCCAGACTCTCCTATGGATAAGTTTGGGGGTTTTGTTTGGTTTTTTTTTAAGACTGTAATAATGCGCAAAAGCAATCCACACACATCAAAGGCAGCCCAGCCTTCTTTCACGAGTTTCCATTAAAGCTGACGTTTGCCGGCCTGACATGCAAAGCCCTTTGTCACTCCTAGGCAGTGTGACTGAATTTGCTGCAGCGCTGCAGGTGGGCTGGCACACGTGGCTGAGTGCTCAGCTGCCACCAGCCCGCGTCTGGGCCAGCTCAGGGGAGGCTCCCCTTGCACTCGCAAGGTCAGTGCCCAACAGCACCCTCTCTCCCTTCGCCACAGCAGCAGCAACTGCACAGGTGTGTTCAGCAGTTCAGCTCACTAGAATGCCAGAAATGTGCTTGGAAGAGGCACTCAGGGATAGGCAGGTGGGGAAGATTGTGCATCACAGAAACAGGGAATGGTTTGGGTTGAAGGGACCTTAAAGACCACCCAGTTCCATCCCCCCTGCCATGGGCAGAATCACTTTCCGCCAGACCAGGTTGCTCAATGCCCGTCTAACCAGGCCTTGAACACTGCCCCAGACGGCATCTGGGGTGCTGGTTACTTCACTGAGGATGTTTTTAGAGATGTGTGATGGTGTCAGTGGAGAGTTCCTCCTGCAGGGCTGAAAACACTGCATAGTTCACCCTTTAGGTCCCACCCCTGGTGTCTGTAGGCACTGGAGCTGCTTCCCACATGGTACAGAGGTCTGCATCACCTGTCTTTCTCCACCCCACAGCATTAATGTATAGGGTGCATATATGCACGTGATCAGGTTGTCTTTGCTTGAGGGCTTTCTTCTAAAACTCACTCAGTGCTGAATTTCAAGCACAGCATTGTTTTCCCATGACAGGTTTCTTCTGTTCCTCTCTAACCAAGGCGCGACAGATTTTCACCCCCCTTAGGTTTCAAAAAAGCACAAAATCAGTTGCAGGCTGATACCTTACTTGCCAAGTTGGAGCTTGAAGCAGGTTTTCTTGGTGGCCAAACCATCATCGCCTTGAAAACGGAGACAGACGCTGAGGTCAGGCCACGGGACCCCAGCACCCCACGGAGGCTTTGACAAACCGTGTGTTCTGTTGCTTGTTGCTAATGAAGTTTGTTGGGTTTTTTTTTTTTGGGGTGGGAATCTAAGTGTGTGGACTTTGGTTCTGGTTAGAAGAATGAGTAATGTTGAGGCTACGACCAATTTACACCAGATTTGGTCCACATTGCCCAGGCATGACATTTCCATGCTTCCCCCAGAAACTCTCTTCCAATAATGACCAAGCAATGGAATAGAGTAAAGAACTAGGCGGGAAAAAAAAAAAAACCACCAACCATAGAACAATTTTGTGCTAAGGCTCCCCTTTAACTCATAAGCATAAGACAAGGTGATGTATTTAACCAAAAGGTTAAATACAAAAAAAAAAAAAAGTTGTAGGAAAACTTTTAGGAAAAAAAAAGTTTTCTAAACCATGAAAAAATAAATTGTTCAATGAATCACATTTTTTATGAAAACTTTCCTATTTCAAAAAAATGCAGGAAAAAGCTGGCTCAACAGAGCTGACCTATCCACTTTAAATTTCAAAAGAAAATAGAAACATGAAAAAGGAAGGACGAAAGAGAAGCTATCAGCTTCAAACTATTGTAACCTTAGGAGGCAAAATTACTTTATTCCTGTCACCTTAAAAGGGACTCTTGGCTGAAAAATGTGATAGGAACCATGACTGAACAAGACATGTTGAGCAGTTAAGCAATCACAAATCACACTGAATTTTAATTTTAGTGGGATGCTATGAAAATAGAAATCAAACATCTACAGCTCCGGAGAGCTTACAGCCAGGTTTCATTTCAAATAATGTCTGCAGCTAAAGAAAACAATAATGACAAATGTCATTTCACAGAAAAATGTATCTCAAAGTTTATAAGTTTTAAGCAACTACACATCTCTCAACATATTTTATAAATCTTCTATTCTTGTTACAAATTAAAAGAAATGAAAACAAAAACCCTTACATCAAAAGAGACACTGTATTTTCTGTCCACATAGTATTTGAGTTAGAAATAAATTACATGTCATGTTCCTGATCGTAGGCAATTGTGAAATTAATTGTGTATCTTAATTTGTAATTAAATATTTGTAGTAGGGCTAGGCAGAATAAGGATCGAGGGAAGCTGAAACCCTCCCAGCTAAGCTCCCTTCTAGGGAAGCTGGGTATGGATGCCGTGACCCTGCGTGCCCTCTGGCAGCCAGATGTGACCAGCTGCCATTCTGTTTTTAGGCATTGCCCAGGCCTGGCTCTGCCCCCCAAGAGTGGGATCCACTGAGGGCCAGAAACCACCCAGAGCTTCTGCCCAAGGAGCAACCAGAAATTTCCTGTCCAGCCCCTGCAAACTAAGGACTATTCAGCTGTAGAACAGACTAGTACATAAACCCTAGAGGTCTTTTCGCAATCCAAGCCACTACATTTGAGGATTTGCAATTGTTCGAATTTAACGCAAGCTCATAGGTGTAATGGAAAGTCATTTAGCATCTGTTGGCTTCAGCCTCCCAACCATTCCACGATTTTCACTTCCCACCACCCCGCCTAAAGCACTGAACCGCACTGCATGGCTTCTTCCCTAGCAGTACTCAGAAATCAGTCACCTTAACAACATTCAATACTTCCCCCTAAGCTTAGACATGCCAGGGCACTGAACCATATGAAAATCTATTACAAGTAAAAATCTCAGCTCACCCTTAATCCACCAGCCACAAAATCCCAGTGCCCAGCCTCGCTCCCTGCCCTGCCTCAGCCCATACAACCATCGTTCCCTGGTGCTTGCAACAACTGCAAGCACGATCTGTTCTTCGGAGCACCTCCCACTCTGCGACCTTTGAAAATCTTTGCATGCTTTCTACAGAACATGGCTTAATCTAACCAGTAATTGATTTAAACTTCAGTACAAAAGTGTGTTCACCACTCGAAATGCTATTGGGATCAGCACTGCTAGATACAGGGGAGATAAAAGTTGCAGAACTGCAAAGTTGTCTGTCTAACCCAGCCACTGTGGGCATAATCCCCAACCTATGGATAAAGAGCCGGCAGCTTCAAAATCCCTTTCCCATCCTCCCTCGGTTGTCAGAGCAGATCCATTGCTTGAGGTGGTAACTCATGCATACAGAGTGACAAGCAAACAGCAGCTTCTCCATCCAGAATGTCCCTTCTGGATTCATACAGCAGCTGTGAAAACACATGTTGGCCAATCCCACTGGACGTCCTGCACTTGGCAAACAATCACAAAGAAGTGAGGGGGAGTAGGGAATAGCCAAGGGAGATGAAACAAAATCGGGGGAAAAAAAATCCCCAAAAGAGAAAGGAACAATGGAAAAGGGCAAGAGGGGGAAGATGAGAAGGTCGCTGCAAGGCAAAGAAAGGAAATGGCAAGAAGCCTGGGAAAGCGATGAGGCAAGTGAAGGATATGAAGAAACAGGCTGTGAGGAAGATCTCCCACTATCAGCACATCATACAAGGCTCCTGCTGCAAGACATTTGGGGACAAATGACCAGCAGAAACAAAACCCAAAACCAATTCTGCAAGATACAAAGAGAACTCAATCACACATTAGTAACCAGAAGGACTTCCCAGCCCACAGATACTTCTGTGATGATAACTGAGAAAGCAACACACAGAAAGGTTTGGACATTGTCACCGGCTGAGCGAAGTAGCTTAGGCTTGAGAAGAGATCATGTACATCGAATGCAAAATGGATGACATTAAACATTTATCCACAACACAAACAAAGTTAGGCTGAGCTTCCAAAAATACTGAGCACTACCAAACACAAGTCAAGTCCTGAGATGGAGAGAGCACCAATTGAGCCTCCTACAGCTTTTAGCTTCAATGGCTCACAAGCTGTTCCTTGGGGTCTTTCATTGAGCAAAATCAGTGGTTCAGCTCCCGCTGACTTCTTGAACTGCTGCAGTGGTGACTCTTTAAATCTGCCTCAGCTGGGCTGCCAGCTGCACAACGCATGTGTGCCTCGGGATGGGCCCCAGAACAGAACACACCACGTCTCTTCAAGGCTGGGGAGGAGGGAAACACAATGTTGTCTCCCAGTCAGGTAGGGCAGCATTTACATCCACATGCTCCTGTTCAGGAGAGGCAAATAAATGAAAGCTTTGCTCTCTTTCACTAAGAGACATCCGTTTATCTCCTTCAACCCAGCAAGCTTCAAGCTAAACAGGGCAAATGAAGAAATGAGGAGAAGGCAGAGGAGTGAGGCACTGCTCTTCCCTGCTGGAGAGGGAAATGCAGTGGTTTATATAGTGAGGTAAAAAAAAAAAGGTATTAAAAGACTCTTTTGTAAGTTGTATTCACTCACTGTTCACACTACATTCCCTTCCTTACACATTTATAGCAACTTGGAGTCACAAAATATAACCTCAAACTGAACATTTCCTGGGCCCCAGAAAACAGAGATCAGCTGTTCCTCAGCCTCCACAGTGCAGCACTATTCCTGCTTCCAAGATACACAGCACTTACAGGCACACCAATCCCATTCCGGATAGGAGGTAGAACTGCATTTTTAATTGCTGATGATTGTTTGGTTTGGTCTAGAAGATACCTTATTGCNNNNTTGTTGTTCTAAAAAATACCTTTTTTCTGGATTTTCCTTTTTTTTTTTTTTTTTTTTTTAAATGTTTTCTACCCCCAGAAATGGTTTTTTCTTTGTCTCCAGGATAGCAGATATGGTTGCATTACACTTGCACAGCTTACACCCTCTCCTGACAGCACTTACCCTCCCAGCACAGGAACATCCATACTACACAAGTCTGGAATGGTGACATGGTTGTCACCACACTTACTTAGTTAACAGATACACCTTTTTTCTTCTCTTTTTCTTCTTTTTTTTCTTCTTTTTTTTTTTTT
>WEKY01036059.1:0-19496 GCA_013390045.1 Picathartes gymnocephalus
TTGTTGGGAAGTGTTCATAGCCTCTTCTGCTGCTGGCAAAGAGATGAGGGTGGGATGTAATGGAATATGAGAATCGTATTTTGTGGGACAGAACTGTATTGTGTTGGCACTCAGTGATGGGAAATTTAAAGAAGATCTGTGGACAAGAGGGGATTTGAGGCATTTAAGGAGGCAGAGAATTTACATGTTCAACAACAGACTTGAGAGGGATTTGAATGATTTCCTTACATGTGCATTATGAAGAAAGGTCCGTGTGATAATGAAGGATATTAAGGAGAAAGGAATTTTGATCAAAAGACATGCAATTTTTAGGGCTTGGATAACAGTTTTTAAAATAGGTAAGAAGCAGTGCTATGCAGGCTCAGATAAGAGAGACAGGGAATGTGAGACCAGGCATCAAAGGTGATCCTGTAAGTGGATGATTTTCTCTGTGACAAAGTACATGGTAGTGCTTTCTATTGTAATAGAGAGAATAAGAGAAAGAGAGATTTGAAAGATTAATAATAGTTTTCAGTTCCTGGCTTGAAGGCAGGATCCTGGGGATTTTTTTATTTTATTTTATTTTATTTTATGAATAGTTGGACTGGGGGAAAAGGTGGAGTATATTCATAGAAGAGATATGGAGTTGACAGGAAGTGAACAGCTTGAACTGTTAATTAGCTGGTGAATAGACAGATCAGTTGTGCTCAGCCCCTGTCATTTTTCCCCTTGTGTTGCAGGCCAACAACAAACCAGAGATCGAAGCAGCTCTTTTCCTGGACTGGATGAGGCTGGAACCACAGTCCATGGTGTGGCTGCCTGTCCTGCACAGAGTGGCTGCTGCTGAGACTGCCAAGCACCAAGCCAAGTGTAACATCTGTAAGGAGTGCCCCATTATTGGGTTCAGGTACGGACTCGCTCCCTTTCATGTGCTTCTGCTTGGTGGATCAAGAGCTCTGCCTGATGCCAGGCAAATCAGCTTCATTTTATATGCCTTTTGTTCTTGGAAAAAATGATTGTGATGAGGACACGAGGGAGAGTGGCACCTAGACTGGGTACAGTGATTTGAGATTGAAGAGGACAACAGTCATCTCTCCGTTAAGATATGGCCCTTCCTCTGTGTCCCAGTCTTTCCATGCCTCAACAAAAGCATTGTTGGATTGCACAACTAACACAATTTGCCTTACATTCAGTGTGTCCTATGCAGTTGCATTTTCTGATTTGGATCCTAATGAATTGCTTTCTGTCAGAGCATAAAGCTGGGAAGTGCCTTGAAAATTCTCAGGCATGTAAAAGCTACATGTGCGTTTTCTCAGCGAAAGAATGTTGGTGGAACATTAACCTGGAGTGGGGAAACTGTTGCTGGTCTATTTAAACATCTGTATTGACACCGTGGTTACTATGGCAATGAATAAGTCACTGTGTTGTAAAATGGTTGTGTGTTGGTGTGCCTGTTGAGAAGCCACTTAAGGGCTAAGTAAATACTCACTTTCAATTATGCCCAGACTTGTTTTATCACTTTGCTTCGCAATAGCTGCTTTGTATGTTTTCTGCCCTTTTTTACACACAGTCTTCTTTTACCATTGGCATTTCTCCTTCTATGTTATCGTGTTGTTTACAAAGAGCTTTCTGTAATTTTGTTTCTAAAACCCAGATAGGTAACAGCAGCAAGCAGTGCTACACAAAAAAGCCATCATTTTGCTCTAACCTGGGAGCAGATGAATGTTGCTTTTATGCTTGTAGTGGGGCAGTGCTTTCTGCTACAGTTTCACAGGCAGTGAGAAATGGGGGAAATTATGAAGGTATTTATTGCTTTGTTTTGAATCTGAGGCTGTTGCTCTAATCATCTAAATTCTTCTCCTTCTACTTTTGATCCCCATGAATATCTTAACAGGGAAGTGATAAATATTACTGAGGAGGAGCTATGAATTGGATGTGAGTAATTCAACACATCCATAAAGTCTAATTTTCCCACTCCCAGGTACGGTTTATGAACTATTGTATTACTTACACAATTTTGTATAAACCAGCCAAAGACAAGTAGGTGGAATTAAAAAGTGCGGCCCTTGGAAAAATGGCAAGTGAATGGATAGTCTGTTGTAAGCACCGAGAACTCGGGAAGTGGACACTGGAGCTCTGTGTTTGTGTCTAATTTTACTTGACGGATCTCATCTGTCTCTTAAATTTATATAACAAATCTATTATCATGACAGTAGAATCTGTCTGTCACAGATTTTTTTCTCTGTCTTTGCAAGTCATTGAAACCCCACGTACGCACTTGACAAAAAGATACTGTATTGGAAGGCTTTTAGAAAGCTAATACTGTGCTCCCAGTTCATGTAAAACAATGTTCTTTTGAGGTCTGAGCTGCTTCATGTATTTGGAACAAGACAACCCTTATGCCTCCAGCTCTTTCAACCACTTCAGCACAGCAGATACAACAGTTAGCTGCCTCATAGAGCTGATGTGATTAAATAATGGCCCAAAAGTGCATTTGGAATTTTGCATGGATGGAATGCTCTGCAGGAAAATTGTTTTTATAGAGGTGCTAGGAAGGACACAAGGGTGTTGCCAGAGTGACTTACTGAGAGGGCATTACTTTCTTGAATTTTTCTCCCAGAGGACATTCTGTTTTAGGAATCATGATGAAGAGCAAAAGATCTGAAGTTAGTGTTAAAGAAATAAAAAGTGTCGTAGTGTCTTTCATATGTTAAAGGTGAGTGAATGTGTAGAAATCTTCACTGTTGCCCAATATTAGAAATTTTTTTGAAGATTGAGATCTTTGACACACATCTGAGGCAGCTGTACCTGTCCCTCAGGGCAGAGGAGCATTGCTGGGCATTGAACACCATGTGACATCTCATGGAAGAGAATTCACGGAAAACAGGATGGGCTGATACAAAGCAGTCACATACAAAGCTCTGAAGCCATGATTTTTTTTTTCTTTATCCTCTTTTAGGTACAGAAGTTTAAAGCACTTTAACTATGACATCTGCCAAAGTTGCTTCTTCTCTGGCCGTGTTGCAAAAGGTCACAAAATGCACTATCCCATGGTGGAATACTGCACACCAGTAAGTAGCTGTTTCACTGACCCTTACTGTCCCTTCTTACATGGAAAGGCAAAACCTCTTTTCCTATGTGCAAGGTAGTGAAGTGTTAGGACAGCTTTTCTTCCCTCCCCCATAATTAAATCTCATTTTATATACTATACATGCCAGTAATTTTCAGTGCTTAGTGAAGGATACTCCAATGGTTTGAAGTAAATTGAGGTTCATTGTTTGCACAGTTCTGTGTCATAATGTATTGTTGTGTGCTAATGACTTGTTCCATGTTCAGTGCCATAGCTCATGTTGTGGATCCTCCTGGAAGCACATGATTTGTGCAAACACTCATTCATATATTAGGTCCCAAGGTTTTCTCCATATTAATGTGTGATTTTTTCCTCCTTTCCTCAGCAAGTTGCCACTTCACTTGCTTTCCCCCACAACGCTGTGGTTGCATTTTTAAGTTCTTCACTATTTCGTGGTACCTTTGTATTGTATGATCACTTGATGGTGTAAAATGCCAGGGAAGTTCTCATGGTTGCAAGGTGGATTTCATTTCTGAAGGGGAGAAGCCAGGATATTCGGTGCAGGGTGCTGCAGTGATGGTGTGGTGAGGGTCTTCACCCTTCTTTCACTGATCCCAAAAGGGTTGGTTTTACATAAACATTTCTTTCATACCTGACGGCTGGCAAAGCAAATTCTGCATTTCTCTCTCAGTGTGCTCCTTTTTCTTTTTGGCCTCTCAGGACCCGTGCAGAGGGGCATAAATTAGAGGCGTTCTCAAGTTAAACTTCCACCGTGTAGCAAGACAGCTTTCAACTGCCTTTGCTATTGCTTGTGTTGGTCTTGAAGCAGTGCACTCTGGCTGGCATTTCCTGGTGAGATAGGCTGATTCCTAGTCTTTCATCTGCTGGTAGGCATAAATGGTGACAATAAAGCATCAAAATTATACATGGGCTAGGCTCATAAAATTATATGAACCGTCTTTACATCTTCATCCAAGCAAAAAGGCATGGCCAAAATGAAGTAAAGACTCTCAACTTTTCTTAGAGACTTAAATAAGAGAGAAAAAAATTTATTCCCCTAAAATTTTATAGTAAAGCAAGCCCAGAATTTTTGGTAGTTTTAACATATGGATAGTTATTTGCATTATCTATCAGCTTTTATCTTTCAATGGTAGTATTTCCTGGGAATCTCTGCAAGCGCAACCAGTACCCATTTGCTGGCTCTTTGTCAGTATTCATTGGCTGTGGTTTTCAGTGCTGTCCCCCCGGGACTGAGGTTGCGGGAAGGGCAATTTGCCTGAACTGCTGCACAAGTCAGAGGGAATTGCTGGTGCTGCCTGGGCAGGTCTGAACAGACTTCTCCATTGCAGGCATTCCTAGAGCAGAATCTCATGATCTGAGGTGTAGGCAGAGTGAGTGAGTGAGTGAGTGAGTGAGTGGGCCTGGGAGCCTTCCTTCCACCTGCAGCTGAACCCCTCCTTCCTGGATTGACTGTGGGTTTGCTTTGCACTTTGTCAGTGTTATTCTTGTTAATAAACAACATGGGAGATTTGTGAATGGTGCACAGAGTGCACAAACCAGTATCTTCCAACTATTTTCTTACCTTTTTGATGTGTTTTGAGGAAAGAGAAATAAAAAATGTTTAGGAGGTGCACCCGCAGCCTGCAGCAACTCATTGCAATGCTGCATCCAGCAGGTTTGTGTTGTCCCCGAAAATACGGATTAGTAAGAGGTGAACATGGTGGTGAAGGGAAAACCTGCCACCACGTCCAGCTTGCTGGGTCAGAATAAAGAGCCATTCACAGCCAGTGGATTTTCCCCTGAACTCCAGCAACTCGTGCTAATGTGCTGTGCCTGGCTGCACAAGCAGCCAGCTGTATTAGAGAAGGATTAACTGGGCTGGAGGGGGAAGTGAATGTGACACACAGCAAGCCCCACTCTGTTTTGTGTTGCTGCTATTACAAAAAATTTACCCAAGTTCTGGGGAACTGAACATTCACAGAAGCTATCCTGTCAAGTCTGTAATTGTTTTATAAATGAATGAAAAAGAGTATGGAGGTGGCAGAGCATTTATCAGTCTTCCTCCACACTAATCTCTCGCCTTAAAATGCATTTTGGCAGACACAAGACATGTGATGCATTCTTTGATAATATCTTTGCAGTAATTCGATGTGAACACTGAAGTGTTCTGGTATTTTTATTCTCCTTCCCTCTTAGCATCAAGAAATTTTTGAACTCTGTAGTCTTTAATTCTGCTTAGGGGAGTTTTGAGAACTCATGCTAAATACCTGAGGGATGTGATAATTTTCCCTCTCTTGCAAAAAGTTGAGTCAGAATAAGGGCAAGGCAGTTGCCTGATTTTCATTTAGACAGAAAAATTGCAGCAATTATTCCTGAAAGCAACACAGCTCGATTTATTGTTCAAAGAGATAAGGCTTTTAAAGAGGTTTCAAACAAAGCATAGAAGACAACTTATACACTGAAATGTAAATGCGGGATGATTTTTCTGTTAGGGTTTAATGAACAGTGACACACGAACATAAAAAACACCTTGTTGGAAGGAAGTGTGTCACACTGATAGACCTGTCTACATCTGGGTTTTCCAGTCAGGGCTGAGGTCTGGGGAGGGAAGTTGGCAAGGCACTTTCTTAAACCAAACTGGGAAAAGCCAGCTCATGGTAATGTTATTCCTGTGTGAATAAAAAGAACTATTTCTTATTAAATAGTTTGGTTTCAGAATAGTTTTAGGACATGCTCAACCCAGCTGCCTATATGTTGCTTTGATTTAAGAGAGCTGGGATGCTGAAACTCCACTGTTTCTTCCTCATAAACCAGTTCTGCTGGGAATTTTGGTCTGGGTGATATTACTCTGAAAATCATATGTAATAAAATATCTGTGGAGTAAATCAGAAGGTTTCACTGAAAATAGCCTCAGTTTATCATCTTGCCCAGATAATAATCACATTTTCTTTGCCTTTCTTGTGTTCCTTGAACATTTTTTAAATGGCAGTTGGATTGTAGGAGAGGTGCCTGATGCCTTTAGTTGTCACTAGAAGATATATTTTCTTCTTGGGATTCTTGTGGTACCAGCTAGATAAGGATGTTTCTGTGCAAACACAGCATTTTGCTGTTTGGATATCATGGAAGAGGATTCAGGGGAGAGAGAGGGGAGAACAGTCCCAGGAAGGTTGAAGCAAAGAATGCTTCATTGCTAATCATACCTGAAAACACTTAATTCAAATTACAGGCCAAATGCAGTAGAAGGCGTGTTCAACATCAAAAATAGACAGGGCACTAATAAATGGTTATAAATGGCACAGGTGTACAACTGGACAGAAAGCTGTACTTAACCTATTGATACCGAGATTAAATATTGAAACTTTTTCTATGTTTCCAGCTGATGTGCTCTGTATGCTGTCTTGATGACAAGCTAGTTAAGAGCTCTGCTGGCAGGCATTGCAGGTGGAATTCAGCAGAGGGAATTCCCTCCTCAGGGGCCATGGGCGGGGAGCCACCTCAATAAATCTCTTTCCCAGAGCCCCCTGGGTGGTCTGGGCACACTTCATCCCTCCCTTCCCCAAATGTCTTTACTGCTGTTGAATTAAGGCAGGGATACTTAGTATTACCAAACATTATCTCAGTTTCTTGAAAATACAGATGCTGCTGTACTGGCTCATAGCTTCTGCTGTGTCACTTCTCTGCCAGCCATTGCTTACACTGAATTTTCCTGCCAGACAGACTGACCAAAAAGGGAGCCAAATTCTTTCCAGCTTTACATGGAGCTTGTAGGTGTCATGAGTACAGGGGTAATATTTGCCTTTTCTGTTAATGCTTTTCAGTCTTTCTGCAGATAAGATAGATACACTGGAGAAGCAATATTGTTATGTGGATCAGGAGGAACTTAATTTACTGTAAAAGAGAAGTACTTCAGGGTCTAGTGTTTCTGCAAGGTTCAGAGAAGGGAGTGCAGCCTGGCTAAGGTAATTGAAGTCTTACATTAAAATTCATCAGAAAATTGCCTAGTTCTTCATCAGGCTCTCAATAAGTCTTGCATCTTCACAGCAGACATCCTTTAAACTCTTCCTGACTCTTTCTGGTCTTTAGGACTCTAAATCTATGTTGTGCTCCTCTGCTGATCTCTGCAGCAGCAAGAGAAGCCTGCTGAGGCAAGGGAGTAGAAAACTTCATGCAAATTGTTCTCTCCTCAGGAATATTGATCTTAAATGCTTACTAGCTTCACATCGAACAGGTGCAGGAAGAAATAACTGATCTGAGAGCTTTCAGCAGCTTTCACCTGCTTTTTGTTTCCCTTTGATCAAAGTATTAATGGCACAGAAGGCTGAGGAGGGAAACTGGTAAGAAAATGTACCTAGAGGCTTTCATGGACTGACAAGTCCATGAGATGGAGATTACAAGTATGTGGTAGGAGTTGGGATCCAGACAGTGAAGCACCCAGCTGGACACAAGGACTGGCTGTGTGTCTTCCACTACAGCCATTTTAGTGCTGAACCAAAAGTAGGCAGAGAGTCCCCCCCAGCCAGGTGAGGAAATGACAGATTTTTGTCTAATTATTGTTTGTCTTCTTGAGATCACCTGAGGTGAGACATGAACCTGTCAGGGGGTTTTGAAACTTCTCTTTCCCTCCTTCCTTCCTTAGTAGCAGTGTCTGTGTAGTGCATTGTAAGGTGACAGTGATGGACAAATAAAATTTGCAGTTCTGGGGCTCAAGCCATTGGCAGCTCTGCTTGGTGTGATCACAGCTCTTCCAAGTGACCCAGCAAAGGAAGTGGCAACTGAAAAACAGTGACAACCTCTTGAAAGATTATTTCATTGTGATTTGTGGTTTTCAGACAACTTCAGGAGAAGACGTCCGTGACTTTGCCAAGGTACTGAAAAACAAATTTCGAACAAAAAGATACTTTGCAAAGCACCCACGAATGGGCTACCTGCCTGTGCAGACTGTCTTGGAGGGAGACAACATGGAAACGTGAGTAGCTCTGAAGTAACTAAGTAGCAGTTCATTTGGTACACCATGTGAGGTCCCCAGCTGGTGCAAACTCCTTTCACTTCTTAGACGCATAAAGCCTCTTTATGTCTTTCATTTCTGTTTACCTCGGCTGGCAGGAAAACACAAGCTGGGCTTCCAGTTGCCATTGCCTTTATCTGCTTTCACCTGTCCTTATACAGGAACTTCAGCTTCAGTTAGCAAAAAAAAAAAAATACTCACAGTCTTACTGGCAGTCTTACAGACTTCTAAGTTTCATGTGCAATTTGGAGGCTAATGATACATTCATTAAATTTTTATTTTCTTCCAAATGGGTATCTTTCCTTGGTTTTATTTTTTTAATTAGGCTACCATGTTTGTGAGCTTCCCAGGTGATTTCTTCTTTTCTTAGCCTATAAATTTAGTCTTACTAAATGACTTTGATGTCTTCATGGAAGAAAAAAGCAGTAATGATGCGCACCGAGAAATCAATGACTTAACCGAGTTCCCTTTGGTTTTTTACACGTTTAATCAGTTGCTTAATGGCAATTGCACACAGCTTGTTCTTGCTCTTTCTCTCTCTCTTTTTAAATTTTAGATTTCAAGGGTTTTTTCTCACTTTTTGGTTGGTTGCTCTTCACAGCCATTCATGTCAGTCTGTTGGATTTCTGCTTTTTAGTTGTTGTGATTTTTTTTTTTAACCTTTCTGTAATTATTTTGCTGCTGAGTTTCTTCTGCCTTTCTCTTCACCTCCTCATTTTTTGTCTTGCAGTCCTGTTACTCTGATCAACTTCTGGCCAGTAGATTCTGCGTGAGTACTTTTGCTGAAGTGTGCTGCTGCTGCTACTGCTGCTGCGCTCCCTCACTTTTTGTTTTTGTTTATTTCTTTGTTTAGTTTTACATGAGATCATTTCCTTCTTTCTTTATGATTATTTCCTTTGATGCACTCTCTGAAGGAATGTTTTGATCCCAAATGAGTAGAATGAGATAAATCCTGGAATTTCCAGCAATCATGGATTTTGTACTGTGTACTCTTTCTGGAGTATGTATTTTTAATCGAATTAACAGGGTTTCGTGCAGACCTACTAATGCTTATCAAAGTTTTTCATTTAAAAGCCTGTGTTTCTGAATAAGTGTCGATCCCTCTGAATGTATACTAAATGCTTTTTGAAAGACAAGAGATTGAACTTGATATGGATTTAATTCAGTTTCAGGAATGACACCGTTTTGAAGATAAAGCTATAATTTGGTTTTATGTGCAACCGTGCACACTCGAGTGCCCCAGTTAATCCAGAGCTCACTGGGTATTTTATTACAGTCTTTTAGATACATTCAGATTTGTGAAGGCAGGTTGAAATGGGGAACTGTTTACTGTATTTTTTCAGAAGTTAAAAAAGCAGGGGTTTTCAGCTGTGAAATAGATTTTCATTCTTGCACCACTTCAGCACATGCATTGTCTTGCTGCTGTAGTAATAGCCTCAGCATAAACTAAAGATGGATATATATTTACCATTGTGGCATTTGCTACTTCTAGTGTTACACAGATGCTTCTAGAGTACTGTTAAATAAGGATTAATTTTAATTCACTAATAAATAGATTTTTTTATATTTCTATATGGTGAAATGTATATGGCTTGGACCTCTATTGAATTTTTTGTAGAATAAACAAGAGTGAAATGTATACATTGGAATATTGATTTATCATTTTCATTGGGAGCACAAATCCTTGGGAAGCTAAGAGAAGTGCTCTACCTCAAGGAAATTTAAGCAACCAAGAACTTGCACATCTAATACTGCAAACCTCATATGGCTGAGAATTCCGCAGAGAATGCCAAAAGTCTGGAGCCAGGCTGCAAGGGAGTAGCTTTGAGCTTGAGGATGCACTTTTATAGATGCAGCTATGGATCTAGATTCCTTATATTTCAGAACAATTGCAAAGTTAAAAGTAACATTAAAATAAAGCTTGGATGATGTGGAATGCCATTGCTATGTCTGACATAACATGAAATTAAGCTGTCATAACATGGTTATTTCTAATTACTTACAGTAATACCTTTGTGGTGTGCCTACACCGATAGCTTCACACCAAAGGCTTGCTGTTATATACTCCAGGGAGTTTAGCTCACATATAATACTTAAGAAAACTTGAGAAATACTAGGGAGCAGGATTTGTGCAGAGAGGTTGCACTTTTTGTCAGAATAACTCAGTTGTCTTCTGGAGCATAATCCTTTCATCTGATCTCACAAGGAAGCAGAAAAATAAATTAATAGTGGCCGGAAAGAATTTCCCTTCATTTTGTCCTGCTAACTTTATTTCTTTCCTTCATGCTATAGCACTTGACCTGCAATTCAAGTTACTGAGCTACCCAGGTTTAAAGCTGTTTCTTGGTTACAGGGTGATTCCAGTTTCAGCAGACAAACCAGTTATCATAAAACTGTCCTATGTTTTCTACACTCATGCCTTTTTCTGGTGCTCTCATGCCAGTTTCCTGGTTATCCTTGAAGTGGCTCAGAAAAGCATCACCTGGCAGCACTCAGCAATGCTAGTGCTATTCTGACACCAACGTGTGACATCCATGGAACTATTTATAAATAGAGAAATTTTTTTGTTGAAAGTCAATAATTCTGACTACTTATTATCCAGTATTTTGCTCAGATACTCTGCTTGCCAGGCATTAAAGGGACAGTTAATGAGTTGTGAGAATTTGTATCTTTTTATTTGAACTGTGATAATACAATGATACAAATACAATTTATTTGTTCCTACACTTTGAGGAAGCATCAACTAAAGTGGTGAACAAAGAAAAGTACCCTCATCCTGCTAGTCAGGTCTGCAGGGGTGCAGGGAATTGCAGGAAGGTGGTGTTTGCCACTTGGTCACCACCTGACTTGACTAGAATTCCCAGGCTGCTCCTGCAGACCCCAGCTTGAGCAAGGCAGCTGTGGAGCCCTTGTAAAAGGGATGGTTATCTTGGCTAAATATTGACTGTGTCACTCAGCCTTCTTACTGGCTGTTTGAGCTGATTAGGTGTGCTGGCTGTGTGTACTCAGACAGGAAGGACTGAGCTCTAGCACAGGTGGTCACTAAGGGTATGTAAAATGCAGCACAGTCATTCTCAAGTTTGCTCAGAGACTGGCAAAAGTACCTCTGAGCAGCTGAATTCAACACAAAGCAATGCTTCTCTAGCAGGTTTGCTTTCTTAAGCAAACTTCTAAAACGCTGTTTGAGGTATTTCTCCATTGCAGTATGTTCTGAAGCAGAGACAAGCCTGGAATTGTAGCCTCACTCCCTGCTTGCACCTGGCAGAATCAGCTCCAACAAGTTACAAAACATTGTGTTGTCTTTTAAAAATATATATATATTTATATATATTACACAACTTGGTCACTTTTGAAGTTGCAGCATGGTTTCAAGACAGCGAGGATATGCAGTTCAGGCCTGACTTTCGCCACGCAGTACTGCAAAAAGAGACATCTCATTGCCCAGTATGTCCCAACCAAGTGCTGGCCCTTCCTTCGTACTGGTACAAATACATGTGCAATGCCAGGGTGAGAGGCACTAAGAGAATGATTCAGCTCAAAATTAAAACTACTTTTAACGCATATTTCCTAGTCTATGCACAGTATTAGCATCAACATTTGTGTGTGTGTTGAAAACAGGACCGCTTCCTTCATTGATGTTACCACCTGAAACCAGCTTAACATCTGCTGTATGACAAAAAAGTAGAAAAATAAGGATAACTTCAATTTGTCAGAAAACTATCATTATGTGCTCTGTGATCACTGCTCTAAAGAATTGGCATCCTTTTCCCCTCCCTCCTCTCCCCTGTACCTGTTCTTACACAGAATAGCATATCAAGTCACAAGAGAAGCAATTGCCCCTCCACTGAATCTCTGCTGAACTGAGGAGCTCTGTGAACTGAATATTTGTCCTCTGGTGTGCTGTAGTAATGTTTGAACATATGATGAGTAAAAGTAGAGGACAAAGCTCATTTCTAAGACAAAATGAGATTTGTTATACTTGGCCTGTTGTGTCTTAGAGAGGAAAAACTTTGTTGTTCTGTGAGAAGAGATATTAATGATGATTAATTTTGTGTATCCTGCATACATCTCTATGAATTCAGCCTTTTGGAGGCTGATTAGGAACCTGGAGGCTGACAAATCTAGTAGATTTATGGCAGGATTGTCAAGCTCCTAACATGGGAACATTACAAAGCAGAAGATTATTACAGTTTTGGTTTATAACCAGTAAATACAAAACCTGCCTGCTTGTGAAATGCAGTACAATCACTTTTGGGCAGTCCCAGTCTGAGCCACAGTATCTAACAATTTAAAATGGAGAGAAACTCCTTCCTCGGTCAAGAGTTCCAGAAGGAGAGTTGGCAGCGGTGGAATACAGGGCAGTTGAAATTTAGCAAAAGTATAGAATTGCCATACAATTTGGGAGGATGCATTGCTTTTTGTCAGCCTGGCACCTCCCAATACATGTAGAGTGGTTAAATCCCATGTGGCAGCAAAGGGTGCTCTCTGAACTGCATAGGCAACATAATTCAGTGTTGATGTTTTCATCAACAGAAATGTGAAGAGGACCTCATGCCATCTGTCAAGCATAAAACCCAACATAATTTATTGTTCCCCTGTATAACACACCGAGCTACAGTTGACATTGCATCTCTTGAAAGATGTTAGGCAAAATCATCAATGTCTGCAGTGTGTTATTAAAGGCTTATTTCAGACATGTTATGCTTCTTGTATTTATTTCTAGCTGCTCGTGGAGTAAAGGCTGTTTTAAGTGGGATGTGCTGGAAGCAGGCACTGGAGCAGGGTGGGAAGCAGAGGAGAGGTTCCCAGCAGGACTTTGGCAGCCTGTGCAAGGCTGCCTATGAAGCAGAAATGCCAATGAAGGAGGCAGGTGTGAAAGGAAAACCAGGGTGAAAGCTCTTCTATAAATTCTTTGGAAAAGGTTTCTTTGGGAATTGGTGTGAAGAAGAGTCGTGGCAACAGATGGATTGCAAATGGTCAAAATGCCCAATGTGGCACAACAAAACGTTGCACCGATGGCTTGAGGAGGCACACACTGTCTGGAATTCTAACTTGCTTTTTATCAAACATGGCATAAGGCATAGAGATGTGAGGGTGTAGGCATAGCTGAGTGTCTTTTTACTTTTAAAGGGGTGTTCTTTGTGATTAATCAGTGTTTTCTGCCTTATAGGCCTGCCTCGTCCCCTCAGCTCTCACACGATGATACTCATTCACGCATTGAACATTATGCTAGCAGGTATGAGACCAGCTGGACCTTAGGCAGATCTTTCTCTAAAATCGCTTTAAAAAGTAAAAAAGAAGAGCTAAAGGCTACCTGAGCACTTCTTAAAGAAACATAGAATTTGGGGTTTTGCTTTCCAGGCTCTGGGATGCAAGAGCATTGTCTGTGGTTGCTGTTGACCAGCCTGTCCTAACTTGCATGCCAGAGCATCTGTGTGGGGTCAGAATTGGCCTGTAGGTCCTGTGGGGTCCTCCTTATGCTGTGTGCTCAGTTACTGATATTTTAATAGGACCTGTGGTGATAGGACAAGAAGGTAGTGTTTTAAACTGAGAGAGGGGAGTTTCAGACTAGCTATAAGGAAGGAATTTTTGCAGTGAAGATGATGAAGCACTGGGATCAGGTTGCCCAGAGAGGTGGTAGATGCCCCATCCCTGAAAACACTTAAGGTCAGACTGGACGGGGCTCTGAGCCACCTGTTTGAGTTGAAGATGTCCCTGCTCAGTGCAGAGGGATTGGACTGGAGACCTTTAAAAGCCTCTTCCAAACCAAACTCTTTTCTGATTCTACATAGGGTTTAGTTCTTAATATGCACCCTGGTATAATAGTACAGATGAAAAGAGCAGAAACCTCCAAACTCACATATGAATCTCAGGTGTCATTATAATGTTAATTCACCTCATGAAATATCACAAACAGGATTTTTCCTTGATTTGGAGGATTAAAATAGTGGTATATCACTGCTTTAGTTCAATTGTCTGCTTTCATACTGCTCCTGAGAATCAAAAAGTGGATTAATTGTGAAAATATGAAAATGTTTTTCCACCAAGCAAGTAAATTTTCAAGGGTTGAGGTAATGAAAAATAGTTATTCTGGGCTCTTTCTGTCCTCCGGTATCACTTGATCAGGAGAGGTGCTTCTGAATTATGCAAGATGTTTAGGAGGGGCTGAGTGTGAAAACTAATAAGAAATGACTGATTGTTACACTTTTGACTATGACATTGCCAGGTAGAAAGCAATTTGTGTAATCCCCTGGCATCTTAAGGCTTTTCTTTGATTTTGGAATTAATTAATCAAGAGAAGTTGGAATATAACCTCAGAGAAAGGGCTGAAAACTTAGAAGTGGGTTTAGCCAGGCCATTGTAACAAACAATAATTTGCGGTAGCTTATTGCTAAACCTTTTGGTAATCAACAGCAAGTCTAAATTAATTTGAGTTTCAAATTCATCAAAAACATCACTCTCTTTAATTCTTTCCAGAATATTAGAACAAATAAAGTTTCTGAAAAACATAATTGGTTTTAATAAGTCTTGTTTATTTTTCCACAGGCTAGCAGAAATGGAGAACACCAATGGTTCTTACCTAAATGACAGTATTTCGCCTAATGAGAGCATGTAAGTAGGCTGTTTTCGTGGTTTTGACATGTATTTTCTTGGGAAGGTTAATAACTTGCAATGAAATTTTGTAGTTCTGAGTTTGCATGGCCACATGCCACATCTGGTTCAATTTAATGATGTGCTCACGTCCTTCCAATTTGTATCATAGTGTCTGGATTAATATAGCTTATTACCAGATTTATACAACAAATGATTGATACCTTCAAAATTAAAACTACTAATTTCTTTCCAAAAAGTACTGATTTATTCAGCAAATGATTTCCATATTAAAAATATAGTTGTCATCTGATGAGTTCTAGGGACAAAGATACAAAAAAATCCCTTCTATCTTAGTTCAAGCTTAATCATGGTTAAATTGCTGTAAGCTAGAAAATGTTGGTGAGGGAAAAGTGTCACACAGAACGTAAGTGAGGCTAAACAGAAATCTTTGGTCTACAAATACCTGAAATACATTGCAAGTGTAAGCCAGGAGGGACTGATCATCACCGTGAAACACTCACAGTAGTAAACTGTAAGTTGGACAGATCAGCAACAAGCATTCATTGTATTACTTTAAATGTAAAGTTATAAATAAAAGTTTTGATTCTTAAGAAGTAGTTAAATCTGATGTCTCACTGAGAGCCTTTGTGGTTCTCCTCTAATAATATTCTTGGTGTTATTTATTCTCTGAATAAAGACAAAGAACTAACTGTAATGTTTCTGAAGACAGCACAGAAGCAGCTACGTCATGGCGTTTGAAAATTTGATCTTAGTTCATTAACTGTGTAGAGGAAGCCATAGCATGGATTCTAAATCAATCAGATATGAAAACCCCAACTTCTCTAAAAGCATTTTTATCTATTTTACATGATCTCATCCTTATCACAGTTTAAGGGATGGATTTTTTTGAAAATTCAGACATAATCTAAATTTGTAGCAGTCCTTTACAACACCGAACTCTGGCCAATTTTCATTCACTTAACTTGTGATTCCAAATGAATAGCATTTTATGAGGTTGATTCTGAGCCTGTGAGCTCAGAATGTTCTTGGATAGTGATAAAGCTGTTTCTTTGTTTCAAAATAGTTCCTCTTTTGACTTGGTAGGATTGTTGCCTACCAGCTTTTAAAGAAAATCCCTTGTAGAACCAAGTACATTGTTTTAATATATTGGTTCAAGAAGGAGAAAGTTAAAATAATACCTCAAAACTAATATATATGCTGAGTCAGTATAGTTTCATGTAGTTCATGAAACCTTTGTTTCCAAGTTATATGTCAATTTTGTATTGTTATGGATAGTAGATGCTCTAATAGACGGAATTTTATGTTGTCCCACTAAAATATTTCAGTGTCCTTGTCACAGAAATCATGCATACAGAGTATCTCTTGTATTACACCTTGGTCGTACTGTTCAGTTCATTTTTTGATTAATTGGAAGTTGTACTGGCATGATTCAGTTAATAAGTTAACCATGGACTGTCCAGTTTGTTCCTCAGTTTGTAGTAAGTATTAAAATGGGATTAGATCTGTGCATTTTGAATTTTGGAAGAAATATTACCCAGATAGATACAAATTGCAGCAAAATCAAAGCCTACCATGAATTCACAACTGTAATTACTTCAGTTTTGCTTGTCAGATTATGCTTAAGTATTATTTGTTATTCTGGCAGGATTTGGATTATTTGACTGATCAGTACAGGTAGAGTGATAGATGGAAACAAGGAAGGAGGGAAATAAAAATACAACATATGTGTTTTTTATATATACATATATATATATCACAAAGCATTTCAATATGTAGTGTCACTGCAATTATGTATAGAATATCTGTGGAGGCCAAAAATCACTCAAAAAGAGTATGCTTGTAAAGTGACATTATACTGCAGTAGTTATGTCACTTGTTCACTGTTAATTCGCTTAAGATCCATAAGAATATTTATAAATGCAAAGCAGTGGTTTGTAGGAAATCACAGTTGAAGTGCTTCATGAAAAGTATAAAGTTAGGAACTGGCAAGCCTTTCCTTTTGTGAAAAATTAATACTTTTATTTTATGAACTAATGTTAATGTGCTCTACATTGCTTTGGCACTCCTGTAGTCATAAAATTGCATCATTAACATTTTCAGGAACAAAATAAAAACAAGGGAAATCATAATTTTTGAACAACAACAGTTGTTAAAAATGCCTGTTAAATTCTGTTTTACAAACGTAACAGGAAAAAACCCTAGTCTGACTAGACTGAATAATTTTGTTATATGAGATCTCCAGCAACAGTGTCATTTTTATTGACCCTGTCCTATGGTGTCAAGGGAAACTTTTCATGGTTTCTCAGTGACTGCTGGTGTAAGTTGCATTGCTTAGGGCTTGGATGCATCTCTGTAGCACCTAAACCCCACCTAAAACAATCCATGTAGTTCTGGGAGGTGATCGAGGTCTTCAGAAATTCATTTCCTTTTCTCTTCCAGAGATATTTCTGTTTCAGATGCCAGACAGCTTCAGGGGCAATAGAAATAAAGAAAGAGATCACATGTATTATGCAGAATATATTTGTATTCTGACAGTGGACATCACTTTGCAATTTTAAAAAAGGCAAACATCTGAGTGGAAAATAAGATACTTTCATTATATTAGTTCAGGGGGGTTTTTTTGTTTACCTAATTTCGAATTTTACAGAGGAAAAAAGATAAAGCACACACTTATTACATAAGGAGAGTTTGTAGGTACAAAAATAAGTGCACTGCCCTTGCTTGAATGACTCTTCCACAATGCAGATCAGGCAGCAGAAGATTGCTTTTTTTTTTTGCAAGCAAATTCCTAATTGAAGTTTGTCAGAAGATGAGAGCTGAGGTTGTCAGCTGTTGCAAAACTTGGCTTTAAGTATCCGAAAAGCACAGAAGGAGGGAGGTGGTCTCTGCAGAGAAGGAAAATTACCAGAGACTCAGTGAAACAGGTCAGCAGATTTTGCTTTAAGGTGCATTGCTCTGCTGTTGGTTACAAAGAGTTCAGCAAATCTCTTTGTACGAAATGAGAGACTGGGAGTGAATCATCTCCTTGTATTCACTGTGAAGTTAAAAAGAAGGAAGGGAACAGCCTGTTTTATCCTCCTCTGTTTTCCAGCGATGATGAGCACTTGTTAATCCAGCACTACTGCCAAAGTCTGAACCAGGAGTCCCCCCTGAGCCAGCCCCGAAGCCCTGCCCAGATCCTGATTTCTCTGGAGAGTGAGGAAAGAGGGGAACTGGAGAGAATCCTCGCAGACCTGGAGGAGGAAAACAGGTGGGTTATACCACCAGCTGCTGAATTTGAAGTAAAAAGTCTGCAAAGTAATTACACTGTACATTTAGATGGAATTCTGTTTGGTAGCATTTTTAGGGATGAGTTATAGAGCTGCATTTTCTTTTGACAAATAAGTAATTTCATAGTGGGTAAAAGTTGGGTCCTCTTTTCTTTCCCCTTGTTTGGTGTTGCTTGTTGCAATTTCGTTAGTCTTTCAATACGAAATATAATTTGCCACTTTAAAATTTAAGATAAAATAAAATTAAATTATAATTGAAGTTATCTTCATTAATCACCATAAAAAAAATCCCAACTGGATCCAGCTTGAGGCATTACAACACTGCAGTCCTCTTCATACAGCACTCCGGAATCTTGGGCCATCAGCACAAAAGACAGGAGATCTTGACCCTGGAAGATTTGTAATTGCAACTGTGAATTACCAAAACCAGACTGTAAGACGCAAATCATTTAGTTCTACCAAAAAAACATGGGTTTGTTTGTCTTCTACTATCTTCAGCTTTTATGGTACAATCTATTGGCATTTTCATGCTCTTTTTTTCTTGCTTCTGTAAGAACTAGGTACTTCTGCTTACATTGAGGGTTTAATGCCCTAATCATTTGCCTTAGGCTTGTCAAGGAAATAATGCAAGAGTTGGCAGTGTCATAGATCTTCTCTGTATGTATGTCTTCTTTGGATGGTGCTAATCAATTACTGTGGCTTCATCAGAGACATTTTATCAGGAGGATTTGGGAGAATGGAGAAGATTGCTGGCATCAGGAATGAGGAAGATGTTTCACACAGAAAGCTGTAGTAAACAAAGCTCTTGTTCACTGAATAGCAGGGAGATTTTGTTTGAAAGAAACCACGAAGTTCCTGCTACATAGCATATAAAGCCCATGTGCTTTCTAAAGTGGAGAAAAATCAGTGTTTTGAAATAAGACATCATACTTTGCATGTTCAGGACTGTAGCTAAGAGATATCTAGTAGCAAGTAGAATACAGATGATAAGATAGCTTAGTTTTCAGGAGATGGGTGCTTTTTTTTTTAAACAGCATTATGTAGGGAATCATGGAAGAAGGAAAAAAATCATAATGCTTTTCTCTCTGTGTACAAAATAAGCTGCCCAGCAGAAAGGAGAGTGACTTTTAAAGCAGACTAGTTTTAGATTAGAAAGGTAGTATATGAAAACTAGTATAACATGGAGCTAGATAGCTAAATAAGCTAAAAAAACCTTTTGAGAGTTTGTCTTAGTTTAGGGCAAATCTGGGAGGAAACCTCCTCAGGGGTTTCCCCCAGAAAAGCAGATCCAAGTCACCCCTCCCCCCAGCTGGTTCGGGAAACAGAGTTCCTTGGAGAAAAGTGGAAAAAACTATTTATTTAACAAACAAAACACCCTCAAGCACAAAGAATGAACAACACTACACAACAAAACCTCCTGCCGTTCTGAAGAGATGGTAAACCCAGAAAAAGTCTTTTTCGTGGGTGTGTCCTTGGTTTTTCTCTCAGTCTCTCTCTCTCTCTCCGAGGCTCGGGCCCGGCGCCCCGGCTGCAGTGTCGCTTGGGGGGAGCCCCCCCC
>WEKY01036059.1:19508-75808 GCA_013390045.1 Picathartes gymnocephalus
CGAACAACAG
This sequence comes from Picathartes gymnocephalus, assembly GCA_013390045.1. Taxonomy (NCBI): domain Eukaryota; kingdom Metazoa; phylum Chordata; class Aves; order Passeriformes; family Picathartidae; genus Picathartes; species Picathartes gymnocephalus. The sequence goes on from WEKY01036059.1 coordinate 19,519, forward strand.
CAGAACAGTCCAAAAAAAAACCTTCGGTCTCAGCTAATTAAAAAAACTAGCCAAAAAAACAAAAGAAGGGAAAAAAACCAAAGGAGAGCTCTCCGCTGTCTGTGCAGACAACTCTGAGTCCAGGAACAGGAATGCTGAAGGTGTTATCTCTATGTTCTGAAACAACTGCCTCAGATGTTCCATTGCTTGTCTCTCCTTCTACCCCCTTTGCTCTCAGATCCTGTCTTAAAGGTGCAAAACTTATTTCTGGGCTAAACAGACGAAATGGGGATAAAAGCATCATACAGTCAGCCTAGGACAGAGTTTATGCCTTAAATTGCTGCATGGGCTTTATTTAATTTAGCAGTTACTGATGAGGGATGGTAAAAGATCTCTGGCAGGAATTACACCTTAGAAATACCTGGTTTGAAGTTTGCCAGTCCCGGATTAAACTAGAGCTGTAGTCTGTAAGCTTGTTTTTCTCATTTGTACTACTGGGGCACAGTTATGGGTGGAATGCCACCACAGACATTCAGGCCTCACTTTTTGTAGGTGCTCAACACAGCAGGGACAGAGAGCTCTGTCTCTGTCTCACAGTGCGGAACTCACGTTGCTCTGATTTTCATTGATTATGACAAAATCATGCCTTTTGTCTCTGCAAACTGCTATAAATAACTTGTATGTAAAATTTAAGGTAGCTGCTGAAAAGTGAACAAGTTCTTCTTGTCCTGGTTGCTTGTCACAGCCAGATAACCATGATTTTATGGGTGAAACCCTGATTCCTGTTTAGAAAAATCAGCTCTTCAGACAGGGTCAGTCAGGAGCCATTACTATAACTTACCTACTTTTAAAAACAGTCTTGTCCCTTTAGATTCCTGTTTCCTAGTCGTTCTCCTCCGTCGAGTTTGTGCAAACCCTTTTTGGCTGTTGCCAAAGGTAATCAGCAACCTGACACCTAATTCCTTGTGAGAACCTGGTTCCAGTGGGTGAACACATCTTCCTTCCCATGCAGATCCTAAAACACTCTCCATGTAAACTTTTGTTGCTGCCTCAGGATGAAGACATTCCTTTGTTCCCGGCGTGCATCTCCTTGCTGCTGCTGAGCTGGATGTGGTGCACGAGTCACCCTTTCCTGCCTGTGCTGACATAGCTCCTGTTGCACACACTTGTGATAACTTCTGATAACTCAGGTTTAGCTCTCTCTGCTGTGTCTTGTACACTTTTACAGTAAGTCAGGGTATGCAGTCACTTCTCAGCAGCTCCCAGGAAAGCAGCCACAAGTACCAAAAAGAAGCAGTGCTGTGATATTGGGAGCACCTCATTGTCATTTCTCTTTTTCTTCTGCTCTCCACAGTTTCCTGCTTTTCAAAAGAGCCCTTTTCTCTTTTGCTTTGTCTCTTTTGAGCTGTTTATTGAATTCTGACCTCCATTTGGGTTTCAGCTGCAGTTTCTGGCCTCCAAATATTTCCATCTTGACTTGTTACTTAAATGAAAAAGATTCTTTGAAATTGTAATTCTGAGGTTTTGTTGTTGGACAGTTTAAAAGCTCTGTTGCCTATTTTGAATTCTTCTGAAATGCATTCCCTAACTTAGAAACCAGCCTAGCTGTGACGTGGTTTTGACTGGGGTTTTGTCAGTTCCAAGGACCTCTTGTTAGATATTCATTATTTATCTGCTAGCATTTTAAGACCTTGGTGCTTCTGTACCTTGTAAGTATGACTTCCTTAAATAATGTATGGCTAAGATTTGACTGCTAAATTATTTATATTTGTTAAAATGTGAGCATTTTAGAGAATATTTTCAATGGCTGAAAATGTTTTATTTGAGTTTTAGGTCTTCAGGCTTATGCTGAACTTTGCATCACATGGAATATTGTGATAAGACCATTTCTGTATTCAGTAGACAAAAGGCAATCTTGCTGTGGAAGGCATTATTACTGTATGGCAATATAAAAGAAAAATCCAATTATAAAACCCTCTCAAAAAGTATTTCCTCAAGACTGAATGTATTTCAGAGAGAGAGAAGACAAGTTTTTGTTGTCCATCTAAAGCAGTACATTACATAGGTTATACAGTAAGATAGGTAATACTGACTAGGATGTGCTGTAGTGACATTAAATAGAAAGCACGTGGTTCTGCAGTGACAGAGTCAAAACCTTTTGCAAAGAATTAAAATACTTCCCTACTATTTTAATGAATCAGGAAAGTGGATGTTTCCTAATATTTTAGTTGAATCAAGGTCACTGACATAAAAGGAAGACTTCTCTCATGTTGTCTCCTGTTCCTCCCAGCTCTGAGCTGTCCTGTAACAAGAACTAAGTAAATGAGAACTCCAACCAGAGCTGTTTGCCATTCCTTTGGCTTTCCTGACTTGCAGTGGGAGTGCAGTGGGCCGTGTGCCACCAGAGAAAGCACTGACACTGAATCTCAAAGCTGCCCAGTTTCAGTGTAGTTGTGGTGTTCCTTCAAAGCTGAAGACTCATGAATGGCCTCCTCACACAAGTTCCTTCTGTATAGTTGCCAACAGCAAGAAAGTGATGCATTTCTAAACATGCTGTGGCTCCTTTTGGTATTTGTTTTGGCATTGAAGAAGGGGAACTAGATCTTCAGAGTGTGAAGCATCCTGAGTAAACACTGTCACTCTGGTGAGGGACAGGGGTAGGTGGTTCAAGTTATCAGCTTTGTCTCTTTCTTCAGACCACTGATTTTCTGTAGGGATGAGAAATAACATGAATTCACAAATTCTCAACTGCCTTTGAGAGGACTACTCAGCAAATGGAGTCCACTAGGATTTCTGTCACTAGGCAATTAATGCTGCCAGTGATAGATGTGATTAATAATTCATGCACTCTTTACTACTCAGCTCTGTACAGTTGCATAAATCAAGGTTACACCGCATGCTTCCTATGTTACTTTTCTTCGAAAATGCCTCAAAGAGTTGCAAGCATTGTAAATGGAATATATGGGGGGTTTTTTAATATCCTCTTACTGAAGAAGAATTCATTTTCCCAGTGATGAGTGGCTGCAGCAGCAGTTTGCTTGTTTGTGACAGCCAGATGTCACAGTCAGCCCCAGCTGTGGTGGAGGGAGGTGAGGTTTCTGTGTACTGCCCATGCTTGCTCAGTTGCATTCATTTAGAGAGGAGCATGTTTTTATCTCCCCTTTCTCTTAGGTCGCATTTTATAGTGAAAGTATCAGAAATTACCCCTCCTCAGGACCCTGAGGGCTGTGGGCAGTGCCGTGGGTGCCTGACTCAGCAGCAGTCCTTCTCACCACACACCTTAAAACTGTTCCAGAGGGAGGAATAAGAGTCATTTGTTCTCTCTTAGGATATTCTTACAGCAAGTTTCAAATTCTTTTGTTCTTTTTTATTTTGCAGCTTTTTTCCCATTATCTTAATGCACCTCTTCATGGCTGTGTGTTTAGATCCCAGTTATGATATTATTGATCGTGTGCACTCCACATCACTCATATGGCTGTGAAGCTACGATGAATCTCAGTTCTCTGGATGGAGGACTCTGTAGCTGGACTGAAAAGGTGCAGCTGGAAAACTCAGTAATACAGGTGCACTGGGGAAACCCACATGCATCCTTCAAAATTACATTCCTTTGTTCCAACAGTATTATAATATTTAATTACAGAACTCCTAAATCCAAACATACCTCTAGTTGCAAAATATGCAATATCTTTTACATGATTGTTTTTTTCTGTAGGCTTTTAGAAAGATTTTTAAATTATTTTTTATCAAACATGAAAGGATTTTTATCTGAATTACTCCTTGGTCCTTACTTGTATTTCAATACCACAGTTACTGGAAGGACTTCTCTATATTGCTACAGGCGATAATTGGAGATTTCTTGGTAGCAAGATATCTAATTATGTTGTAAGTATGACCAAGTGCATTTATTTAGTTTCCCTTAGGGTGATGTTTTATCTCTTGCTTTACAGCACTTCAAACTTTTGGGTCTGCTGTTCGTAGAGTATTGCCTGTATTGCACATCTGAGAAATTCCTCATGGGGTGGTGATAGCCACTACCTACAGACTTCGTGAAAAGCAGGCTTAATGATCATTCCTGTATAAACTTTAGTCAGCACTAACACTGTGTGTAATACTGTTGTCATGTTCATTCCTATTCCCTTTTGTATTTTTATTAATTATTCACCAGTTTGTTCAGCTAGAAGTATCAGAAGACAGTAAGTCAGGTGGAAGGCATAACTGACATGACTATATCTATACCCAGTGTAGAGAGCTCGTTTTTTCCAGATAATTTTCATTAACTTGAAACTCTGCATTTCATTAAAACAAATTTAAAAAAAAAAAAACTCTCTATAGTTGTCCCTCTTTGTGTGGGCTTTGAGGAAAGAAATCTTGAATTTTGGAACAGCCTGAACTTAAGAATGATTAGCCCTTTTTTTTTTAATAATTTCAAATTTTTGCAGAGGAGGGATCATGTAGGTCAGACATCCCTTAGGGATTGTGTTGTGGGGGGTGCCACGGTCCCAGGTTAGGACATGTCCATCATGCAGCTGCTGAGGAGCACAGAGATCTCTGAAGAACAGTCAGTGAACTTGTCTTTGTCCTTGGCATTGCTTTCTCACCCGTGTGAAATGATGTGTCCCACTTCAGTTCTTGTTCGGGTCACAGTAATATTCTTTCAGAAGTGTTTTTCTGGGAGGTTTCCGAGGTGCTGTTAAGCTTCCAGACCAAACTGTCAGAGTGTGTTGTGGTTTGCAGGCAGAACTGGCAAAAGGTGTCTGTTCTCACAACCTCAAATAAGAGCAGGTTGGAAAAAGCAAAATCTGGGTCACTGCTTGTGATGAGTAAGCAGTTACCAGAGCATCGAGCTGCTTTTCCCCCTCTGGGAAGCTGTAAAGGAACATCATAGCAACAAAATCCCAGCGCAGGTTGTTAGGCCTCCCTTGTCTATGAAGTTTCTGCTACAAGTTACTATTTTTGCTGTTTTGGACTGTTATCTTTAACAAGGTTTCAATTTCTTACCTTTTGTGCTGTCTCTGCTTGGTAGATTTTTTTTTTTTTTTCATGTGGAACACAATAGATCATATTAGTCTATGGAGTGTTTTGCTGGAGTAAAATTGGAGTTTTATGGAATAAAAGAACAAGCTTAGCAGTGCCATGAAGTTCAAGTAGGCAGCAGCACTTTAGACAGGACAAAGAAGATGGAAATAAAAGCCCCAAAAGTCAGTGCAGTTCAGTTTAACAGACTGGGTCACTAATTTGTCTTCTTCTCATCTTAAGCTGATAATTTTATCCCTAGGCTGGAAATGCATTTGCAGATTTGAAGAGAGGGGAGTGAGTGACATGACCTGACTGACAACAGCCAAGTTCTGTGTTTCACTCTGACTTTTGGTGTGGCTGCCTCTCTGAGGTTTCTCATCTGTAAAACAGATTGGCTGGCCAGGTGGCACCCGCTTTGGTTGAGTGTTGTGAGGTGCTGTGATCACTCCGAGTCCTCCTTTGGCACTCACAACTCCTCAGGTGTCACCATGAGTTGAAGGGAACTGGCAGTCCCACTGCTGCTGGGAAGGATAAAGGGCAGGAGCTGAGGGAGGGCTGAGCCCAGGAGAGACCATACCCGGCTTCGGGAGGGTGTCTGGAGCCTCCTTCATGAGGTGCCCTGGGAGGGAATCAGCTGTGAGTTCTGGTGATGCCAAGAGCCTTTAGGGAACTTGAATCACAGATCCATCTAATGCCAGATCCGTGCGGATCCGCAAGGAGTAATCCCACAGGTGTGTGGATTCTGGAAAGGCAGGAGGTGCAGGTGAGCCCTGGAAAGTGAGACACATCACACCACAGGAGAGGAGGTGCCCTGTCACTGCCCTGTGCAGGGGCCATAAAGCTTTTTCCCCCTTGTCACTTCCCCACAGGAACCTGCAGGCAGAGTACGACCGCTTGAAGCAGCAGCATGACCACAAGGGTCTGTCCCCACTGCCGTCCCCCCCGGAGATGATGCCGGTTTCTCCGCAGAGCCCCCGGGATGCTGAGCTCATTGCAGAAGCCAAGCTGCTCCGCCAGCACAAGGGCCGCCTGGAAGCCAGGATGCAGATCCTGGAGGATCACAACAAACAGCTGGAATCGCAGCTGCACAGGCTGAGGCAGCTGCTGGAGCAGGTGAGTCCTCAGGCTTTTCTTCTAGGTCTCTAAAGAGTCATTTTCCAAACAGGGTGTGAAGCGTTACCAATAACAAGAACATACCGAGAAATCGTTTCTGTAGAGGTGATCAGAGAAAAGTACAAAATTGTTTTACAGGCTGCAAGTGAGAATGGAATCAGGTTTTGGTGTTCTTATTTTGTCTTCTTCCTTGTTTTATTCTGAATTAAAATGCATTGGTTGTATGGATGAATTTACTTAAAAACAGACTGAAAATTATGTGTCCTCATGGAATAAATAAAAATTACAGAGATATAAAGCAGTGAGCTGTTAACAGCAATGTGTTCATTTTTTCTTCAATTTCAGCCACAGGCAGATGCCAAGGTGAATGGTACAACACTGTCATCTCCTTCTACCTCTTTGCAGAGGTCAGGCAGCAGTCAGCCCATGCTTCTTCGTGTAGTTGGCAGCCAGACTTCAGAAACCATGGGTAAGATAACGAAACTCAGGTTGTCACAAAAAATAGTGACATAATTGTCACATTTTCCAGAAAAAAATCCTTAAAGACAGAAAACACTTTTCTCTTTAGTTCAAATGAAATGGACATTTGCAGTGGGCTTTGATGTCATCTGACTGTTTACACTTTGCATCTTCATTGTGATTCAGGCTTTGCTTTCCGTCATGATATACCCAGTAGCTTGGATATTTTGATATTAAACACAAAGCTCAGCCAGGGCTTAACTTCTGAAAACAAATGCCACTGAAAAGCTAACTGTTCTATTCAAACTGACTTTCAGTTATTAAGCATGACATGACTGATTTAAATGTACATAATATTAATTATGGCTAAGAGACTAAATGTATGATTAGTCATCCCCATGTTAAACGATGTGATCTTATTTTTAATATGTTGTGGCTCAATCTGTAGGATGGAGCTGTCACACAGGCAGTGCTCATCATGTGGCTCTTCTATGTGATAATTGTAACATTGTAAGAGTTGTGGAGTAAGGTTAAGTAATAATATTCTGTAGCTGGAGGCTGGAATTATTATTTTGGTGCTTTTAGTAACTGCGCTGTGGCACTTTCATAATTTCCTGTCTGTTACATAATTAGTAAGTATTTATTACCAAGTGGCAAGGATTTTCTGCTAGTGAAAAAGCAATCAGTCTTTTCCAGCATTTTTAAGCAAATGCACTTACATTACTTCAACAACATGATGTTTCAAGTCTGATGATAATATCCAGCTTCATACAGAGAAATTTTTTTGTGTGTTAGTGAGAGGCATAAGTGAGAGCTTTTCTTTTCACTGCTGTTAGTGACAGTGTCAATGACTGTGAGAAATTAATGAGAGGAGACATTCTGCTGTGTCTGAAGTGCTGTAGTGGTGGGAAATGCAGCTTTTGGTGGGAGTGGGGGCTTTTTCTTCCATTCCAACTGTAAGCAGTAATATCAGTCTAAGACAGTATCAAACAAGATGGGTTCTGTACGCCCTGCAATAAAAAATGTGAAATAAATTATACCTTTTGGAATGCTTAAGTTGAAATCCTAGGGGTGAGAGTACAATCACAGGTAACAGGAATTTATGGAAAAAGTACAAATGGACCTTTCATTAATCATGATACCAGTGGGGAAATATTTTGTTATGCATGCCATACACAGAGTAGATTAAATGTATTAGTAGTGGTGTAATTTGCCTCAGCTTTCTGAAGACCTTTCATTAATTTCATCACATGAAATGCATGAATTAAAATACACAAGAAAAGATAGGAAGACAGTGTTTCCCAGCCATCTTATTAGAAGTCTTGTAGTTTCATATTTCGTCCTTTAGTGGGACAAGATACAATAATATACTTCTTTTCATTAGACTCAATATAAAATTATTCCCATTTACCTCACGAGACTGGAGTTAATTGATTAACATGATAGAGTCATATAAGCTGCTAAAACTTTTTAAAGCAAATATTTAGACATAATTTGATTTTATTTGATTGGTTCAGTTCAGCCAATATGTGGGAGGACAGTGAGATGTTGAGTTGTTATCAGTAGGATCATACTGAGACTCAGCAGAGCCACACTGTTGGCAGCAGGGAGTGGAGCTTATAAAAAGAATTACTAACCAGGCTAACAAACCACAACTAATTCAGTTTGTCAAGTGTCTTTTCACACCAGAAAGCTTTGCTTGCTAGGCTGACAGTTTTCTGAAGAGCAGCTTAAAATACTCTTGAATTGTGAAGGGAACCAGAGTGGTGGTGTAAATAATGCTTCCATGCAGCAACCATGTGCCCAGGAATGAGGAAGCCATAATTTTGGAGAACATGCTGAGGATCTCTTGGTGTCTCAGGCAATGAGGCAATGTAGTGGTAGCTTTTATATGTCTTTTTAAAATTAGACCTTAGTTGTTTTTTCCTTTTAGTGTAGACTTACTGCACTTCTGTCTCTCTGCTTTCCCAAGGAGAGATTGCTGTGAAAGGTGTTCCACCAGCAGTTTTGGTAAAATCAGTGACCCTCTCAAACCCTCATTTACAAACAGGAGAACGTATGCCTTGTTAACCTGAAGTACCCCCGGGCAAGTGGAAAGGTTCTGCTTTTCTCCTCATAGAGTCCCAGTGGGAAAGTCCGTATCCTTGGCGTTTCTCCCCCAGCAGGGTAGCAGCAGAGGAGGTTCTCTGAGATGTGTGAGGCAAGGGGCTGTTCTGGACCTTAATTTGTTCAGTTACCACCAGGATATCTGAGACTCACTCAGCTCTCCAACCCTTTTGTAGAAACACAAATGGGGAAGGCTCTTTTGGGTAAAAAGAGGAGACTGAGGTCTGAAGGTATCTTTACTTCTGTCAAGTTGCTTGGCTGATGTCTTATTTTGTCCTTCACAAGAAAATGCTCAGAAAAAATCATCCAAATGAGGAAAAAATTAAAAATAATTAATTTTAAATAAAAAATACACCACTTTTTGAACACAGTTCAGCTTGTATCGGCACATATGAGGACATTTGGAAATCAGTACCTGTCTTCAGTTCTTGACCAGGACAGAAGAACCACCACCCTTTTATTCTGATCTTTATGGCCAGGAGGCTTTCTTCAGGCTGATAAAATCCTCAGCCTGGGTAGAAGCAGTGAGATCTCGCTCTGAGTTTTCACCTTGACATCCAGCAAAGGCTGCAAGGACATTGCTTTTGCTAAGACACCTCTGTCAGTGCAGTACCTGATGCGAAAGTGACTCATGGTGTGAGTTGATTTGTGTGAACCCGGCACCACTCGAAAGCCGAACAAACTGCAAGCAGCCTCAGCAACTATTTTTAGACCATTAATGGAATAAAAGAAGCTGATACAAAGACCATCATTGATATGAATTAAGTGCTTCTTGCAGATACTATCCCACTTCTTGTGCTAGAGCAGGAGAAATTGCTCTTTGTCAGAAATAACTCTTGTTAAACTCTTGGCTTAAATATAGGCAGCCCTGAAATGCTCCTTTCATATCCCTTTTGCTAGGTTTTTCACTAGCATGGAGCACCTCAACGTTTAAAGAATGTAAATGTTAAGAGAAAATCAGACCGTTTCCTACTCAAATAGGGCAAGACATGTTAGAATAAAGGGTCATTAAGTCATTTTCAAAATTAGTATGTAACTCAGTTATTACAGCAGGCAAAATTGCTTTTGTGGTTTAATAGAGATAAAAGACATCCAGTAAAAAAGGAGAATCTCACTCAAAGTATATCCCTTAGGTGTATTTTTGTCCAGATGCTTTATTTATATTGGAGGCTGGGATCTGCATTAAGAACAACATATGGATAAAACCATGAGCAAAAAAAATCCAGCAAAAATAAAATATATTGAATTTCCCATTAAGCTGCTGCCCTGTAATCAGGTTATAGAAATTATTCAGTGGGAGAAATGTATTTCGCTTTATTAAACTGCTGCTAAACCCTTTTACAGTACAATTGAGTGTTCTTGGAGCGCCAATCTGATGCAATTAAACTGTCAGAAATATTAATACTGATGCAGATGAGATTCTGGGTTGCTACTGATTTGCACAGCTAGGCAAAGCAGTGCCAACATGAACCCAGCACTATTAGAAAGCTGCTCAACAGCAGCACTCAAAACAGCAATTTCTTTTTCCATTAATAGAATAAGAGAAGCTGAAACGATGAGTGTCATTTATGGAACTAGATGTTCCTAGCAGACATTTTACCCTACTTCTTTTACCAGAGCAGCATTTTATTTCTTAAATCCCTTTTTACAAATTAAAGTTGTGTTAATTGTCTCAAATTCATCATTTAATTTCCCTTAGATCTTTATACAGAAAGAGAACAGTAACAGTCAACAAAATTCACTTTTGAAATTTTTATTGTACACTAAGCAGAAACTGTGTCTGAGTGAACAGCCTTAGCTTTGAGGAGGACTTGGGCAATACAGACTGTAAGCACAGCCTCTCATGCAGCGGTGTGGATTTGCTTTGCAGGTGAGGATGAGCTGCTCAGCCCTCCCCAGGACACAAGCACAGGTTTGGAGGAAGTGATGGAGCAGCTCAACAACTCCTTCCCCAGCTCCAGAGGTGAGTACTGCTGCCTGTGGCAGATGAGAGGGAAGAAGATAAAAGTGTTTTCTGTTCCTTGATCTTTTCAGGGGATTGTGTTTTGGTATCAGGCTTTTTGCTGCTCTTTGTTTTCATTTTAACAATAGCTGTAGAGAAACCTGTCTGTGGAGGAGCAGCCTGTTCCTCCTTACCTTAAGCTACCTCCACAGGTAGCCCTTGCTAGATATGTGGATGAAACAATGTCTTTGTGAGACTCTTTTTTTCCCCAAGCATTTTCTTTGCTTTCCTTTTGCCATGTTCCTTTTTTCACAGCTTTCCTTCTTTTTGGTTGATCCCCTTGATGATTTATTTTTTAATAAATGTCTTAGCACATTTTCCGTCTGTCCTTATTCTTCTCCAAGCCTGTGGTTTGAAGTTCCAAGTCAAAGTTCTCAACCATGTAGCCCTCAGGTCCAGAGTGATGGAGGAAAAACAAGTGGGGTGCTTCTTTGTGCAGTGTAGGCTGCACTTGTTCATACAGCCACAGCATTTCTTTCAGTGTTTCCATTTCTCTCATTCCTGTTGTTTGCTAAAAATAGGCATTTGGATTGCCAGGGTTTATTTGTCCAAGCTTTTTTCATTTAAGAAGTTCTTTTCTGAGCCCAGAAGAAAATACTCTGCTGCCAATAAAAATGGCTGAGATTCCTAGCAGGAGATGGGAAGTTTGGGATATTGGCTGTTGCTGTGAAAGGAGGCTCAGACATGAACCTCTTGGCAAGAGAAAGCCCCGGTATTACCAGCCTGATAAGTGAACTTCATGGGGCAAAGACTTCCTGCAGGGCCCTTGCACAGGTTTCACACATCACCCAGGGGCTCTTCTGTAGGATGTAAATGCATTAACCATTGTACTAAACTTTCAGTGGAGTCAGGTTTTCTCCATCCTTTGCTTTCAAAGCAAGTTCGGCTCTCACCAGACACCATCTGTGAGCAGTGGGAAAAACATCAATATAAACTATATAAGATCTCATGTTATAGATCAAAAGATGGAATCATTTAGAAAGATATCATTGAATAAATAATACAATAAATTGACAACTGCACCCAACTCCACCTCAACATTATGTCAAAAAGTCGTATGTCCAGCCCTCATTTTGCCTAGATAATTGCTATGAGAGACAACAGACGAAAAATCTAAAATTGCTATGTAGATTAAAATGGATTTATTTTTAAAGTTGCTGTGTACACAAGGTTACAACAGACAGTGTTTTCTTATTAGTGACCATCATTAGTATAAATATGTTGTACATAGATCTTGCATACTCATATGTGTCTAGATGTTGGTATCCCATGTGTAAAAATATTCACCAAATGTGATATTTAGTTTGTATTCATAGGTAATGACACTGGCAGTGTTTCTTTTTAAAAACAAGCTTAGTTTTCAGTGAAATAGGAGCAATTTATGACACAAAATTTAATGAGATATTTGCAATAGAGTGGTTCATTTCCTGTGTAGAATAAATAGGTAGAGGTCAGTCTGTTAGGTATCACCTTCTGGTCACTGAGAATAGAAAAGCATTTTTTATCTTATTAGTGAAAAATACACAGCTTCATTAAACAAGCTGAGAGAATATAAAATTTAGTATGGAAAAATGAAATTTATAAGATCAGATAATATTTTAATTTTGTAAATTATGCTGTAGCTTCAGAATTACATTCTCGTGATGCAAATTGTGGTCATTTAGCTAGAGAGAAAGAATGCATTCCCTTATTTTGTTTCTTCATTCAGTAACTGTGTTGAAAATGTCATAGCTGATCACAAGCATCTGCAAAAGGTATTGCAGCTTATATACTTCCCTGTCCCTTGGGACTTTGCTTTTAGGTCTTGGCCAAGGCACTGCCAGGCTGAGCCAGAATCTGCCTCTTCCCCTCTCTTGGGCTGCACAAAAAGATTAGTCCAGCTGGGAGAGAAACTTGTTCAGTTTTTTGGGAATTGTACCAGGCTGTGGCTGAAGAGATTAGAACCTCAATTATGTTTCTCTGTTCTGCATATATCTTTAATTATATTTGCATGAATGCCAGGTTAGTGTAATTCCTTTTGGCTGAGGTATATGAATAGTCAGGCTCTCCATAAGAAATAGTTTGTCCTTCAGTCAGTGCAAATAGATTTCCATTCATTGATTGATTAAGGCTGCTGAGAGCTCATGTAAACTTCTGTTTCTGAAGTTTTCTTCTATTCTCAATTCAATAATTCAGTTGATATTCAACTGATACCTGTGCACACAAAGCTTACATCCAACATCTGACGTGCTGCAGCCTCATGTAGACTTTCAGTGTGACGTGAAAGGTGCTGGGTCAGTCAGATTCCACAGGCATCAGGTATGTGATTTAAAATTTTCAAGACTGCAGGAAGAAGAAAAGGAAGCAGAGTTGATTGGTCTTAACAAACTACTGAATCAGGAACCTTTTTGCTGTTGAGAGGTGCAAATCTGTGTCTCAGATTTCTAATCTATAGTAGAAGGTCAAAGTGCCCTTGCAGAAGAGTGAAAGCAGTTTGGCAAAGCAGCCTGAGAAGAGGGCAGAGTGTAAGAACTCAGGCATGGTGCAAGTGAGATGTTGTTTTCTTTTTCTTTACAAGTTGCATTGAATCTCAAGTTACAGGTGTGAATATCTCAAGTAGGTGTTTGGGAAACAGAAGAATAAACCCAAACAAGCAGTAGCACAGATCTATAAACAATACTTTTTGTTATATTGATTCTTATTAAGTAGAATTTAAAAACTGTCAGATACAAGAAGTTCAGTCATCCCAGTTCTGCCATTCAGAAATAGGTTGTGATTCAGGAGCTGAGGGAGCTGGGGTTATTTACTCTGGAGAAAAGGAGGCTGAGGGGAGACCTTATCACTCTACAAGTACCTGAAATGAGGTTGAAGCAAGGTGGGGGTTGGCCTGTTCTCCCAAGTGTCAAGCAGTAGGACAAGGAAGTAGTGCCAGGAGAGGTTTAAATTGGATAGCAGGGAAAATTTCTTCGGGAAAAGGTTTGTCAGGCATTGGAACAGGCTGCCCAAGGAAGTGTTGTATCTACAATCATGGAGGTATTTAAAAGACATGTAGATGTGGTACCAGAGGACTTGGTTTGGTGGTTTGGCAGTGCTGGGTTAACAGTTAGACTCAATGAACTTAAAAGTCCTTTCCAACCTTGATGATTCTATGAAATAATGTTTTCTTTGTAGCCTGTAAAAATAAGCATGTTAAATTTCAAGCTAAATATCAGCATGTCACAGCATAGGGAGTGGCAGGCATTTTGAATCAGGTGCATAATTCTGGGTGTCCTGTTTATATTAGAATAACAAAAACTTGGAGCAGTTCAGAAAAATACAAAAAAAGCAAACTGGACTTCGAAGGCTTTGATTATGAGAAGAGTTCAAAGCTGAACAAGCAGTGAAGAGAGAAAAGGACTGAATTTCAATGCTCTGGTGCACAGATGTGTAGTTGAGCATCACAGACATATTTGGCCTAAATATTGTCAAAAGCACCTGAAAAGTAAGACTTGCTCAGGTTGGGAAATAGTTTACTAAAGCGAGTAGTGGCTCTTACTTCATACTTCTGAAACAAAGCAATGAAAAGCAGTAGTAATTGTCAATCACCTGGAGATAGATTCCTTAAGATTATATTTTTCAAGCTTTTGCTGCACAGAGTTGTTTTTAAAAGGGCATCAAGGCTTCATAGCATTGTTTTGAATGTATTTTAGAGGAGTGTAAAAGAGATTGTGTCATAGACCTGAACAAGCAGACCTCAGATGCAGCAGCTTATGTACCTTACACCTTTTATAGGGTTTTTAATTTGTTTGTTTCTTCAGTTTAACCTTTTGGCACTTCTTGGCATTTCCTAAGGAGAACAGGACTTTCCTGCTCCTTGCACAGCTGGCTGTTGGTGCCAAAAGCTGTTTCATTTCTGGAGAGAGAAATTCTGCTGAATACCTGATGATTGCTGTCCTTAAGGAATTTTTTTTTCCTTTTCATCTAAAAGGTTTCCCATCCACTCCTCTTTTACTTTGCTGCTCCCAGCAAATTCACAACTGCTGCAGCTGCTTCAAACAGCTGCTGTGCTAACTCAAAACAGATGTCAAAGCCAGAGGACTGACATTCAGTGGAAATCTACCATTAAATGCCACCTCAGTGGTTTATTTGACCCTGCTTGATAATGGACCACAGAGGAAAACATTTTCACGCCGTGTTTGTGCCCAAACTACTAAATCTCCAGGGAACTGGTTCACAGTTAGAAAGTAAGATTGGCCGGCCAGTATTTTCAAAGCCAAATTCATCTCTCCTGCAGCACTGAGGACAAGCAAGTTGCACCACTTTGGGTGGCTGTCATGGTGGACCAGGCTGAGTTTTTCAGTTATGGTTTGATGGCAGATGCTTTCTGTGAATGAAATTCAGAAAGGAGTTTAGGGGCAGAAGTTCTTGAACTAACTGAAGCTGGTGAGAGAGCTTCACAGATTCACAATGCTGGGCCCCTGCTGGGAGATAATGAAGAATTGGGAGCCAAAACTGGTTAGAAATGAGAACATGATGGCTTAAAAGAGCTGAGAGGCCGTGACATAATGTGAGAACATTTACACAGAGACTGGTCCTCACAATTTCACATGGTATTGCTTGACACATTTGTGGCGTGGTGCAGTGAAATTACAAGACTCCACAGCAATAAATGAATGGCGCTAAGAATAGCACCCTTTTTCAGGAGTTTTATTTTTCTCTCAGTCACATTAAAACACACCAGCCACATTTTCTCCTCTCACTTGTGCATCAGCCAGGCTCTGTCATGAATGGGACTAACATCCTGAGTGGAACGAGCAACTTTCAGCACTGCAAATAATGCAGTTTCTCTTATTCTCTTAATAAGAGAATAATAATTCTCTTACTAAGACAAACAAGATGTTTTATGATGCAGACTTTTCACACTTTACTGAGTCAGTGGAAGAGTACCCTGGAGTTACTGTACTGTGGAATATTCTGGAAATACTCTTCCATTTGAGATACCCTGGCCTCTCCTGGATTGTGCCACCTTCTCTGCGCTGTGGTCCTGCATCCCACCACAGTGAGCCCAGGTGACTGAGATCCCTTATTGCTCCCCTTTGGGTCAACAGAACTGATCTGGCTGATCTTCTCTGCAGATGGGTAGAGGTGGGGTGAGCTAGGTCTTCCCTGTTTTATAATGCCCCGTTCTGGAGTAAACTGAGAATATGGTAATGAATTTAACAAAACTTCAACAGATTTTTTTTTTGTTTGTTTGTTTTGAGAAAAAAGGCTCTTTGCAGACACAGATCTCCTTTTTGTGCAGCCTGTCCCTTTCCTGAGCTCAGTGAAAGGGGCAGTGCAGTAGTTGCTTTGTGCTCTCTGTTTTGACCTGGATCTGCAGAGAATCCTGCATTAAGTTTTTGGTGATGCCTCTGCGTTCAGGTTTGACGTGGTCACTTGCTGTGTACATTTGCCTGTGATGCAATCCCATGTAGCTTTCCAAAAAAAAAGAAAAACTCTTCTATTTTGTAAGGGCAGGAAATGTTGATTTGAGCAGGAATAATAGATAATTAGACACCCACGGATTGCATATCAGTATTTTGATGTCTTACAGAACACAAATTTTCAGAACTGCCGCAATATAGACAATCTTCTTCCTCTGCAATTTATGCCAAGCCATACTCCTTGCCTTAAAACTTAGAAACAGGCATTCATTCATATGCAAAGAAGAAAATAACGTAAAATCCATTAAACCCTTTTTAATCTTCCTCCAGAAGAAATTGGCTGTTCCTGTAGTAGCGCGGATCTTTGCTGCATTTAACAAATTCTAAGGCTGATTACTCACCACAGACTGTCCTCACCAGCTGTTTTGTGTGGTGCTGAGCTACCCCAGTTACCTTTAAATGTATTCATTTTCAAGCAGAATCCAGTCTGTCTCATGTAGATTTAAATTAAACACTGTGTAGCTGCAGTTGTGGGTGCTTGTGCAGACAGGAAGGCATTTCTTAAAACTTCCAGTATTTTGCTTGTAGGCAGTTCCTTTTCTCTTCTTGACCCAAGCTAATCTCCTGCTGGGTCCCATTCCTGCCCCAGGACTCTTTCAAACCAAGCTGTACTGTGCTGCAGTTTCTGGAGTCCTTATGCTGACCTAAATCCTGGGGCTCTTCCTCAGAAAATTACCAAAGTACACAATAGATTTTGTATCTTCCTTTCCAAGGATTTTCTGTTACATGATTTATATTGGTGAGATATTCTCATCTCCCCTTTCAGAAGGCATCTTTCAGGGGATTTGTGACTCCTGATAAAGTGCCAGAGGCGGTCTCAGGCTATGTAGACATGTATGTAAGTCCTAGAAGGTTAGGCAGACCTGTGAGGTGGAGCTGAAGTGACACCTCTCCTGGCCATCAGGCCCTGGTACCTCTGTGCTGCCGCAGCACATGTGGTACAGACATCACTGGAGTCCAGGTTTCACTTAGGAGCAGAATAAAAACCCATGTGCAGAGCGGGTTGTTATCAAACCTATTGCTGTCATTTTTAATAGGAAGTGTACAGCTGGGGAGAGGGAGAGGGGCAGGAAGGGACTAAAACCTCCTCTGTTCAATACATGGTAACCTCTGCTGCCCAGGCCTTCAGGGGCTGCCCCAGCCCTTTCATTGCCTGGAGTTGGTGGGAGCTGTGGCTCAGGCCCGTGCTGCTCAGTGATGCCATTCCTTCCTCTGCCCTCTCCTCCTCTCCTACACTGCCTCTGCTCAGCCTTGGTCTGCTGTTGGCCCTTGTTCTGCAACTTGTAAAATACCCATAAAGCTGTTTGTTGCCTCTCTTCCCTTCTCCTGCAGGCTGCTGTGGAGCAAAACTCGACAGCAATTAGGTTACTGTCATGCTGACTGGTGTGTTCTCCCATATGTGTCTGTCTCCCTCCCCAGTGTCCCACACATCGTTTAAAATTGCATCATTTACAGCAGCTCTGGGGCAAAGATCATCCTACAGCATCTGCTGCGGTGACTTTCTCTTTGCTAGGACTGCAAGCCTGCCCACGGCAGAGCTGCCAGCAGTGTGACAGTGACAGTGGGCACTGCTTCTGGAGACAGCCAGACTGTTACTGGCTCTGTCGTGGGAAGGAGGACAAGGGCGTGTTTCTGCTGTTGATTAACACCTGGCTTTCCTTTTCTAAAATATGCTGTGAGAAGTGTTTGAGAAGAATCAGCATGATCAAAGTATGGCTTCTGTGAAGGTTAGGAACATCTTTTCAGCTAAACCCATTGACTCCATTTTGGTAGTACTTGAAAATTATGAGATATTTTCTCTTTTTCCATTTTTACTTGAACTTTTTTTTCTCTGTTTCTCCCTCTGCCCCCTCAGTTTTGCCATGCTTGCAGGTCAGCATGTTACAAACATATTTTGCAATATATTTATCCTGAATGTGAGCATGTTGAGTTCCAGTGTACTTCTGCAGGTGTGAAATATGTGTGTACACATAGGCATGTGTATCAATGCATACCTCAATGTATGTAGGCCATAATACAATGTGAAGTGTTTGGATAAATTAATTTGACATTGAGGGAAAATGTTTTTACCACTTACACTGATTGCTAGAAGTAGTCAAATTGTGCTAATTAGGATGTTCAGAAAGTGAGTTCAGATCTTGTCTGCAGTCCATATTCTCAACTGACAAGTGTAAAAGTTGGTGTTAGTAGCTTTCTCAAGTGTTTTTGAGAGGTTAAACCAAGCCACAGGTTACAGAAATGTTGTTGAATAAATCAGCTCAGAATCATCAGTGGATTTCAGTGCATTTTCAGTCTTTGTTTAAGCAGAAATGTATTTTCTTAATATTAAATTTCTAAATGGAAATTGAAGTGTCTTTTACAGTATAAAATATATATTCATGTGTGGTTTTTTTTTCTTTCTTTCTGATATTTATTCTACTTCCTCTCTCTGTTCCTAAAGGAAGAAATGCCCCTGGAAAGCCAGTGAGAGAGGTTAGTGAGACGCAGGCTCACTGCCATGGCTTCTGTTTGTCACAGCTTGCTTTCTGTGCCCAGCATGCGAGTGACACAGCACGGGGTTGCTTGGGTTTGGTGAAGGGTGGGGGTGGTTTTATTTTGCTTTGGGTTTTGTTTGGTTTTGCTGAGTGCATTCCCCATATGTGCTGTAACAGTGGTGTACCTCTCAACTTTCAGTGGAGACAATGTCAGCTCAGGGATCTGCATTTTCTTGCACACTCCCAGAGGTGGAAAATCAGGAATGGGGAGGAGAAAATAATACATCGAAATTAAGCCTATGAATGATAAATGTTGTCAGTAAATATGCTGCAGTCATTGACTTATGTTCTGTTGCTCTTGTGTGTAGGCACAACAGGGAGACTGGGGTCTCTTGCTGTTCTGCTTACAACCTCACAGCTGTATTTACATATATGTGCCAGTATACCAGCCATCATCTCCAGTGATTAAATAGATTTTTTATATTTCTTTAGAAACATGAGAGTTGAGAGGTATAAGAGATTCAGGTGTTTTAATTTCCTGATGTACTATTGCAGAATGAAGAATGCTACTACCATTCACCAGCTCCACAGTGTTGTATTCAGCAATGCAAATGGGCTGTGGTTTTCACTGTGCACTTTGGACATGGCTGGTTTGATGCAAAATAGGTTTTGGAATTTGTGTGTCGCTGCTCATTAATGGAGGAAAGCGTTTTGCACTCTGTTGTCACAGCTCCTTTGAAAGCGTTTCCAGAGAGCCTTGATTTCTCCTCTGTGAAGCTGCTCTTCACTCACCAACCATATACAGCATTTGAAAGATGAATTTCTAGTGAAAATTATTATTAAAGATAAAATATTCAGAGACTGCCTGAGCGCAGTTGCAGTAGCTGTGAAATGACCTTTTCTGCACAGAAGACGGTCGGTGTGGATGAGGCAGGAATTGAAGCATAACCTGGTTTGCAAAATTCTGCTGGTGCAGAGGGAGGGGCTCATGAAAACACAGGGCACTGGGGTTCTTACCAGAGCTTCTGTGACCCCCAGTCACTGACAGGCTACCCTGGGAAAGCCAGGATTTGTCCTGATGTGGTGCCTTGAAATACAGAGGTTCTCTGCTTTAGCTGTAGGTGCTGGGGCAGGTTCAGCTACTTCAAGGTATAAGATCTTTGGTGCAGATTAAATCTGTCCTCAAATGGCAGGTCCTCTCATATGGATCAAAAAAGGGTGCTTGGGATAGCATCAGCGACTGTACCGAAACAGAAATTTATGCAAAATACTTCACCTTCAGCCCTGCTTGTTCTCAGCTCATGCACTCTGAGAACTGTTCCCTCATTCAGCAAAACAGGTCATTGATTTCCACTATCCTCATTCATATTTGTGCGTATTACTCAAAAAAAAAGCTTCTGCAGAAGTATACTTGATATAAGTAATTAACCAAAAAAAAAAAAAATTTTTTTTTTAAAAATTAAAATTTGCATGTTCTACCTGATCTGATTCCAGCAGTTTAACCGTAAAAAATTGACTTCAGTGAACCACTCTCCACTCTCTGGCTGGGTTTATGCTCACTGATGGTTCCAGAGGGGCCTTGGTAACTTACAGAGCTGAATATAAAATGCAATTGTCCACCTGCTTTTGAAGGGTATGAGCTAAGGTATAGAACAACTTCTGCTTTAAGTGTGAGTCTGTATGTGCAAAGGCAGATCCTGTGGTTTAAAACCCACCTGGCCAGGTTTTGATTCCATTACTCACGTTTGGTATTGTCTTTGTGTGTAATCCCATGGATTTTGTGTCATTACTCAATATGACTAAGGGTATCAAAACCCAAGTCACCAACAGGAAGGATTTTTCTTTTGTCAGGAAAGGGTTAGAAATCTCTTCTGCTAGAAAAGGCCCTGCATTGTGTTGGGATTTCTCAACTTACTTTCAAGTCTGAATGTTCCACATTTATTTCTCTGACAAGCTGTAGTATAAGATTGGTATTCTGTTACTGTGCTGACACCCATGGGCCCTAATTCCATTAGAGTCTCTAAAGCAAATACAACAGATGTGAAACATGTTGTTCTCTATGTGACCAGAAGTGATGTAGTGATGGTCTGCAGAAATAGGTGTCTTCTGCCTTCCAAGCAAATGGCAGCTGTGTATTTTATAAGTTGAACTTAATACTGTCCATGTCCATTTTGAGCTTTATTGCTGCATTTCAAAGTGTCTACTGGTCTTTTTCTTACACAGCAGCATTTTTCAACCTTTCAGTGCCTCAAGCATGGATAAGACTTTCTCAGCTTTAATGTTAAAAAGAAAGAAGAATGGAATTAATGCCTTCTTTGATAGCATTACTTTAGAACTACGAATAAAAATGGAAAGTCCTGATTTTTATTTTTCTAAGCTTTTAGGACAATGGTTCTCTCATTTGCTTCTTAATTAAAAATGTCAATGTCCTACGTTTCAGTACTAGAGAGGGCAAGTGGGCAGCATTCAGTGGCAGCAGCAGAGCCCTATGAAAGCAGCGAACTGGAGCACTAATTTAGGTACAGGCATTACAGAAGGGGGTGCACCCATTGCACAAACAGTACCAGGAAATCATCACCTCTTTTGTTCTCAGCTCTTTCCAGTCTCAATTGACTTGGCTCTTACTCCCATGCCCAAGAGAGGCAAAAATCCTGCTGGCAGTGCAGTGACACCCAGCTGAGGGTCTGCTAGTTGTGTGGCTGGAGCACAGCCACCACCTGCTCCTCTGGCCCCTCCTGCCATCCCAAGGCTGTCCCAGAGACCGTGGTCCCTCTGCTGCTGCATTTACAGTCCAGCTGCCATCACAAGCTGCAGTCAGCAGTGCTTTCTGGACATGCTCTGAGCTCTAACCTCAGGTCCAGAGAAGACACGAGTGTTCAGTTTTTATGCAGAGGAGATTAAGACCTGCACTGGAGAGGGAGTGTGGATGTTGTGGGGGAGAGGGAGCTGTATCTCCTTAATCACTGCTGCATGCATCTGTGCAGCTATGAGGAGGGAGATCAGATTCGAAGCATGGTCGTTTCAAAAATATGATACCAATTAACAAAGAAAGAAAAAAAGTATTATCGGACATTTCTGTAATTTTTAGGTATTAAAAAGTACCTAGGAATTGGTGGATTCATAAGGACTTTGAATTGCCTGAACAATTTACCAGTTTATACCTACTGTGGCATACATCTGAAAGGTTTTCTGTGTGTATTTTTGGTTAAAGTTATTCTTTCTAGATCTAACCCTTTTTTGACAGAACAAGATTGTATTAATTTCTGAGGATGCAGTTTAGCATTCTGGGTTGTTCTAAGCCTACAAAAGGGTGATCAGTCTTCTTGGGAATGAGCAGTGTTGAAATCCTGAAGAGCCCTGGAGTTTTCTAGAAACAATAGATCACAACAAATCTGAATGAGAGCCCATGACCTCACAGGCAGCCTCTCACAGCTGGCTACCCAGTCACAGCATCACTCTGGTTATACCAGAGGGCTGTATTCCCATAAAGCCATGTGAGAGTTTCAGGTGAGTAGAGCAATCCAGTGCTTCAGTTTGCACAGGCATCTCCCATATGTTCTTTATTTCATATGGTTTCATCAGATTCTCACTTGTGAGGGTGTAAGTTGCTGGATTGATCTCAGTCTGCATGATGCCAGTGACAGAGATTATCCCTTACAGCTAAAATAAATGTGGTAGGATACATTTACTTTAAAATAAACTGTGTTTTGACCAAAACTTGGCAGGAATCTTTCATATGCAGTTACTTGTCACACTGATGAGCAAATTACAAGGTTTTGCTTCAGATGAATAGGATGGCTATACATTTATGATTTATGGATGAAATTGCTGATTGATGCATCTGTTTCTTTGCACATTAGTGCAGTTAGCAAACTGTCGCCAGATACCAGAACTAAGTATCTTTTTGTATTGATACCTGGCAAGCTGTGTCACAGCACAGCTCACTGTCCAGTGGGCAGCTTCTTGAATAGTTCTTGTTTAGATCCAGCCTAGTTTAGTATCATCAATGCTAAATTAAAAAATAAAAAAAAAAACTCTTAACAACTTTTAAAAACTAGTATTTGAATGTAGAAGGTAGTAGTTCCCCAGAAGAAAAAAGCTCCTGAGGTTGTTCAGCCTGGGGAAGAGAAGGCTTCGAGGAGACTTTCCAGTACCTTAAGGGGGCTTATGAAAGGGAGGGAGAGGGACTTTTATGTGGGCAGATAGTGACAGGCAGTGGTTTTAAACTGAAAAAGGGCAGGTTTAGACCAGATGTTAGAAAGCCATTCTTTGCTGAGGGTGGGGAGGCACTGTCACAGGTTGCCCAGAGTTGCGGATGCCCCACCCCTGGAAGTGTTAGGGGCCAGGTTGGATGGGGTCCTGAGCAGTCAGGTTTAGTGAGTGGCATCCCTTCCCATGGCAGGGAGGTTAGAACTAGATGGTTCCTAAGATCTCTTCCAACCCAAACCATTCTATGGTTCTCCGAACAGTTCTAAGGTAATGTTTTTTCTGTTCCATAAAAGCTGCTGAACTAAGGTCACTCCAGGCTCTTATTTACTGTAGAAATGTCATCAGTGCATGACTGCCACAATATACAAGCATTGGCAAGAGGATGGTGCGTGATTTTCCCCACAGGGAAGGTTCATTCCTGTTGCAGTTCTCTCAGGAGGGGAAGCCATGGTGTAGGTGTGCAATGGTAAGAGTCAGGCTCCTGCACATTACAGGTGGGGACTGCATGGAAGGTGTATCCTGGATGCCCTGGTCATGTCCTCCTTCATTTGGGTGCTCCTTCCTCAAGGACCATGGTGAGGACTCAGCATCCAGACTAATGCAAAGCATTTCTGACAACCAGAGTTGTGGGCAGATGGCATTGCACTTCCTGTGTTTTTCCAGACAAATATTCTATCACAAGTGTTCCCAGAGAGTAAATCAAACCCCCTCAGGCAAGGGTGACATACAATTTTACTGAGTAATACTTCACTTCTTGTAAATGTTCAGTTGCTGGCACTCTGCAGCATGGAGACTTCTTGAGTTGGAGGTCACGTGCACTTTTTTGCATCTAAATAAATCTTTCTTCAGCGATTATTTTCTAACTCCTCTGTTAACTCACTTATGTGTTTGGCCTCAACATCAGCCTGTGGCGACAAGTTCAATAATACGATTATGTGCTGTGTGGAGTATAATTTCCTTCTGCTTGCTTTAAGACCTTCTGTCTGCTCATTCCTCCTTGTCCTTGCAAGAAATCTTGAACGCTCATCTTGCAGGGTGCCTAGATCTCTGTCACATTCCCTCTTCAGTCATATTTTCTCAGGAGGGAGACTCCAGATAAGGTTCAGCTGTTTAAACCATGATGTCTCTGTCATTTGAGGTGCCACAGGCTATTTGAGACAGTCACAGAGATCTGAAAATCTCACATGAGACTTGCAAGAGAGACACTTCCCTGAACAGCAGTGGGAGACCAGACAAGGCGTGCCAGGGGCTAAAGTGGCATTTTTTGGCAATTCAGTGTCCCCATCCTCAAGTCTATTTGGTCTCTAATTGTGATGAAGCCATTTCTTACCACCCATCACCACTTGCTGCACTGCTGACATGAGTGTGAGAAGTTGCAGGTTTCATCTCCAGAATTGTACGGTGTGTTTATTCATCACTTCTGTGTAGGAGGTTGTGGTTATATCATCTTAGGACTTCAGAATGGTTATGGGTGAGGGGAAATGCACAAGTGGGCCACTGCGTATTAGTTAGCTGATAATTGTGTCATCTTTGTTTCTGCTGGACTGCTGTCCAAAAAGGAAAGGCTGTTTTAAAAATTATTGAATGAACTGAGCTGCTTAGTTTGGTCATCATTATATCTATCTTTGCAGGTATCCTGCTGGGACCTCTTGGCTTAACAATTTAGTTAATTACTGCTGATCTGTTTGTTTCTCTTTTTCTCCTTGATAGAACATTGGATGCTCAAACACAGCATCAGTCAGAAACTTTTTTGTGATGTCAATGGACTTAATTGTTGCTTTTGGTGAACACTGATAATGATGAAGCTTCATCACCATGGGGGGTGATGGCTTATTTGCAGGGTGGTTTGCCAGAGCGGTTCGAGGCAGTATTGCTGTTACAGTGTTGTGCAAACCTGGCAGCTTTTGCTAATGACAACCTGTTGGACTCATCCAGGAGACTTCTAAAGTCTCCTCTGGGCGTGGCGGCGAGCGGCACAGGAAGAGTGACGGATCTGTAAAGTTTTCCTATCCACATGCTGCCACATCCTCCTCCTTTAATTTCCTCTCTGACTTTCTTTTTCAGGCCACAATGTAGGGAGCCTTTTCCACATGGCAGACGACCTGGGAAGAGCAATGGAAACCTTAGTGACCGTGATGACCGACGACAAGGTGTTAGAATAGCAAGATGTGTTTTACAACTTCAGGCGTTCCGCATGGTTTTTATAATATTCATACTACAAAGAGGATTAGACTGTAAGAGTTTACAAGAAAACAAATCTATATTTTTGTGAAGGGTAGTGGTACTATACTGTAGATTTCAGTAGTTTCCTAAGTCTGTTACTGTTTTGTTAACAATGGCAGGTTTTACACGTCTATGCAATTGTACAAAAATTATAAGAGAACTACATGTAAAATCTTGATAGCTAAATAACTTGCCATTTCTTTATATGGAACGCATTTCGGGTTGTTTAAAAAAAATTTATAACAGTTATAATGAAAGATTGTAAACTAAAGTGTGCTTTATAAAATAATTGTTTATAGAAACCCCCTTAAAAAAAAACACAAAAAAATATACTGAGGCAGTGCATTTGTTTAGTTTCATTTCAGCTCTGTAACAGCATCAGAGAGATACATGTCCTGTGTTCTTTTCCTTGCCTATTGAAAAGAAAAAAAGAAAAAAAAGTATTTCCTGCAGTGACACCAGAATGGCCACCTTACATTTCTCATTGGTTTTGTCTGACTTGGGCTGGCTTATTAGAAATAACCAAAAAAACTGAACTTCCAATGAAGGTAGTTACATTTTATCTTTCCAATAAAATTAAAAATTACATGACTTACTGTCCTGGTTTTGGACAGCAACTAGCAATTACATAGCTAGTTTGCAATAAGTAAATGAAAGAGCACATCACATGACAGAGCCTGCAAAAAAAAAAAAAAATCAATTAAAAAAGAAAAAACTCAGAAGAAAGAAGGAAAGGAAAGAATTTAACAACCACACTGTGTGCCGGTGTTTCCTCTGCTGACTACATTCCTGGATACTATTAGTAAAGGAACGTAGACATTGCCTTACTGGTTTGAACCCTGGGGCTTGGTGGCTCAGCAGGGCTGGGGACAGCTCTCCCCCCGCTGCCACCTCCCGTGTCACCTTTGCTGCAGAGGAGGGAGGAGAGGAAGACGCTCCCCCCAGCCTCCTGTGGGGTCGGGGTGTGACCCGAAGCACAAGTAGGGCACCCACAGAGCACTGTCCAGCCGCCAGGGCTGGCGGTGAGCACGGAGCTCCCCGACCCTCCGAAAGGGGAACTCAGAGCTTCCCACTCTAGGGGTCTCATCCTGCTGCAGCAGCCGGTCCCGAGAAGCTGTGAGCCACCTTTGGGAAAGGCTGTGGAAGAGTTACTGCTGTTCTTGCCTGGAATGGTGATCAGGTGAAGGTAGTCACACTGCTCCATGAATATTTATCAGCAAAACAAAGGCCCTGGTCCTTTCTCCTTCCCCATTTCTCTGTACGAGTAACCCCTGCACAATTAACAATAACGTGAGAAAGAGGAGCTGATAGAGAAACAGATTAGCCAACTTGACTGCAGCTCATGAGAGAGAGGTTTGGGTATGAGGTGCTGTCAGCAAAAGCTTTACCACTTCATTTTCTTAACCAGCTTTTAATTTTACCTTAAAATACATAGAAACACAACCATCTGACTTTATATTGCAAGAGTAAAACAATCTGTTACCTCTTCTTGTATGAAGTGTAATTAAACTTGAGAAAGATTTTGTTTTGAATGCTAGTTAACATTGAACACGGCTAGTCATGCTATTTCTACCTCACTTTGGTTTTGTGGTGTTCCTGACAATTATGTATGACAATGTTACATCATCACCACGTGTCCATTGTGTGACCAGGTCTCATTGTTTAAGTAATAACAACAACGTTAATCATTTACAAAAATAAGTACAATCCCCCCCAAACCTCTGCTTTCCTAATAAAGAGCTTTTTAACACTTGATTACAATGGGAACCCTCACTATTTCTCGTGACCTTTTTAAAAATCAGAAGGTTTAAATTGTGATTTGAGAAAGAGATGGGTTTCTTCTTTCCCGCCCCCCTTATATATTAAACCTTCTCTTCAGAAAAATTACAGAGGAAAAACAGATTGCACGATTGTTTTCATCAGGGTTTTGTTTTGTTTGTTTTACTTTCTAGTTCTTAGTTTTGGAGTGAGTCTGTCAAAAGTATTTAAAAAGTTGAAAGCTTTATTGCTGCTTTTTTAAGCATAATTTGGGAATTATTTCATATTCCTTATAATGACAAAGTATTAAACTGTAAAACATAATCAGTGTAGTTGAATACATAAATACCATATGGCATGTTATTTCATCGTTACTCAGTACTGGTTTATTACTTGGATATCATAATATATTGTGTTTTAACACCAACACTGTAACATTTACTAATTATTTTTATAAACTTCTGTTTTACTGCATTTTTTCACAACATACCAAATTTCACCAAATATATGCCTTACTATTGTATTATATACTGCTTTACTGTGTATATCAATAAAGCACGCAATTATGTTATAAAAGGTGCAGGAGTTTTTGTGGAGTTTCAGCACTCACCCAGCACAGCTCCCCAGCAATCCCTGCCACACTGCACTGGCCAAACCCCGCTGCTGGCAGCACCTCAGCTCTCCCTGGTTTGAGCTTTTTCTCCCCTGTTAAAGTTGTGAACCTCCTGTGCTCCCCAAGCTTTTGGGGGTTTCGCAGCCCCAGGCTTCCTGCCTCATCCCCACCGGGACCTTTGGATCAGATTGATTCAGTCCAACACTTGATAGTGTCCTTGCCACCAGGCATAATGTTAGGAAAACCCTCTTTGGGGCTTTGAGAAGTGTTTGTTTCCATCAGAGAGACTGATCACACATCTCCCTTACCTAGGAAATGTGTAGGCTTTGATACCCAGACTCCACTCAGCTGTGTCACGATGCTGCCTTTGAGCTACTTTTTGGTGGTAGGAATAATGTGATGAAAAATAATAAAATACAAAGGCAAAAAACAGCAGATGTTTGCCTATGATTTCGATAATACAGTGAAGGAGAGGGTGGGAATTTCCTCATTTCATTCACTCGAGGAAATAAATACACATCCCACATCTACTCTCCCAGACTCGAGTTACTCTGGATTCACTCCTACATAAGTCAATCAGTGTGTGCCTTGCTGTAGTGAAGTCTTCCCTGAAGACTGTACAATCCACAAAACACAACAGCCCCCAGTGATGACTACTGAATTCAATTAAGCAAGAGGGAGGAGAGCTCCAATCATTTCCCCCACACCTGCAAACCCATGAATTACGACTCCTAACATCCCATCAATAAAACCTGATGTTCCTGCGTGGCTCTCAGGGATATTTTCCTTAGGTATGTTCAGCAAAATATCCTCCTTATTTTAAGGACTGGTCAATGTGTTTCCTTTGCACTCTGGGCTGAGGGGATGATTAGTTTTCTTTGATTTTATCTGCCTTGTTAACGTGCTGCCATTTACACCTCAGCTTCACAGTCTTTGCTCTACCTTTCCAATAGATAGATAGATAGATAGATAGATAGATAGATAGAAATCCTGAGGCCCTGCTAGCCAGGTCAGCAACACTGTGGGAGTTGGAGGTTCCCTTCTCAAGAAGGCCACACGTCTTCTCTGCTCCCCACTGCCCAGCACGGTATCAGACCTTCACAGCTCAGGGCAGTACGTGCCGGCCACCTGCTGCACAGCCCCTGATCGCTGCCTCTCAGCCATGAGTGCTGCCCAGCCCAGCCCGGGCCTTGCTGCTGCACTCTGGGGGCCCAGCACATCCCTGCCAGCCCCATGGGGCTGTGTGGGCAGCCCTGCTCTGCTGCAGTGATGGGGCAGGGGAAACCGGGGCAGCTAAGCTGAGAGGAAAACACACCCGTGTCCTTTCAGGTAGGACGGGGAAAGAGAGGGAAAGCAGTGGTGTGCAGGACATAGAAAAGTTCTGCAGCTGCCAGTGTGTGTGATTCTGTCCATGGTGGTGCCTGCAGCAGAGAATCCCCAGCCTTGCTGGGCTGGGCACGTGTAGCAGCAGCAGTCCTGGAGTGCTGCATGAAGCACAAGTGCTTCCCAACCCACCCGCAAGCAACCAGCAACAGCCTGCACCCCTTTCCCAGTGGCAGCTTCGAAGCTGCGGTGATGTTCCGTGAAGTCACTTTTGCACCAAGGTGCCCAGCAGTGAAGGACAGCTACCAGCTTTGTGCAGGGTGGGGCTGAAGTTCTGACACCCTGCATGGACAGGATCTCCCCCCCTGCAAAGGACCCACCTGGGGCCCAGCACCGCGGGCACTTCACTGGCTGTGACCCATTTTGGCTGCCTCTGGCCACATGTGTGCAGTCAGGCTGAAAACCAATAAATCTTCCTCTTCTTGACTCAGGCTCACCGGGAATTTGTTTCGGCTCTGAGCAAGCATATCAACTTGCTAGAAAGTGCCATAAATCTGTGCAAGAAAAATGGGCCTGCTGAGACCAACCAAGGTGTAACATTTCCATACATGAACCGCGTAAGCTGATAATGCTGCTCACCAGCTGAGGAATATGACTGCAGCAAATAAGTAGTAGCTTATAGTGCCAAAAACTGGGTACAAAATCGCCTGTGGTTAAGGGAGGGATGAGAGTTAAGGAAATCTTGGAGCTATAGAAGTGAAGTGTGGGACTTCACATATACGAGGTGCTCTTTCAGCCTATTGCCTAAACCCTTCTGCTTGCCAAGGCTCATATTAGTCAGCTTGGCAATTGTTTACCAGATGTAAAGACTTCTTTTTGCTGTTATTATCTGAGCATTACAATGGATATAACATTTATTTAATAGCTGGCACATGCATGTAAAAAGCTGAGTCCAAGCAAGTTCTCCCATAAGCAACCCACTGCTTGTGAGGCTTTCCTCTCTCTCTCACTCTCTCTCACACCCCTCTAGGCACACATGCACAGATACAGGCAAAGAAAAAACAACAAAACAGTATTTTATCATCTTTCTTGCTGAATGGAAGAGGCTTTTTCTCAAAAAAAAAAATCATCTCTGGGAATAACAGAAGCATCCTCACATCAACCTATTGGTATGTCTAAATTTGCAGCAAGTATTAAAAAAAAAAAAAGAGATAATTATAGACATATATTTCTATAACAGGAAACCAATAAATTATGTTCATTCACTCAGCATTCTATACTTGTTTCCTTCACACATGCTCAACTTGGTGATCCAAACCAACAACACGGACTGCCATTTTGGAGGTATAATCTCTTTCAGACCATTAACAACAATACTAAATAAGATGAGGGTCTTTAAGAACACATTGTATAAAGTCAAGGACAAGTTTAGTAAATCCATCAGTTAGACCTCCATGAGGCTGTAGAAGATGGTTTGAGCTTCCCAATTCTTCATGCCCGTGTGCCATGGAGCTGCCGCCAGCATCTCCACATCTCCCAGCTGCTGCAGTTCACTGCCACCACTCTGCTGTGTGCAAGGGAGACACCCACGTCCCTGCTCACCCCCAAAGCTGTGCTCTCACCTCAGCAAGGCAAAAGCTCCTTCTCTTCGGACTCGGAGGCAGCCAGCAAACAGCTGAGCAGCTGGCCTGTGGGGCAGTGTGGTCCAGCTGGGGAGCACAGCAGTCAGGGACCACACCTGGACCACACCAGGTCAGGCCTTGCGTGGTCATTCAGGGGACAAAAGAGGCAGAGTGGAACCCCAAAATTTTGGAAGTACAGAAGTCAGATGTCGTGTATATAGGGAGTTTTACACAAGGGTGTTTTTATTCATGGTGGTGTTGTGACGCAGTGTGAGGTTAGAGCTTTTTCAGATCAGGTACCATGTCCCAAAACAAGACTAAAACTCTTCAATCAAAACTGTTCAAACTCCTTGCTGTTCAGTTTGCATTAAAGATGTCCTTCCTGATGGCCTGTGGTGGGCTGGCACATCATAAAAAGTATCATCGTGAGAGGATTTTTGCTTCTGCATCAGGGTAATTTTTAGTTGTGCCTCATTCACCAGACAAATGGGTTTATTCTAACACTGATGTAGGAGATGCTTCTTTTTGCACAGAAGATTAATGGCAGTTGCCAATATAATTCCCTGCTGCATCCCACAGTAAATGTTTAGATAAAGGCTGCAAGCAGCTGTAGATGATAAGGCATGAAACTACTGGGGTTTTTCCTACCAACCACAAATATGTGATTAGAAATTAGAAAATATTAGGTATGCTAGAATAAATGCTAGATACATGAATACATAGGTGTATGCACACAGACAGACAGAGGCATGAAACACAAGACTTCCTTGTGTGTGTGTGTACATTCATGCACACACACATCCCCAGAGGTGCTCACACAAGCCCTTTGCTGGGCTGAGCCTGTGAACCATTCAATTAAAAAAAAACCAACTGGAATCTGTTGTGTCAAAATAGATAAAGCTTGACAATGTGCATTAATTCAGCTTTATGCTATATTATAAGAGCCTGTGTTTTGCAGAAGCAGAGCAGCATTTTATGAAGCAGTTGCTGAAGTTCTTTCAGGAATTTTGATTCCTAAGGAGGTGGCCGTAAGCACATTGGCTCAGTCTAATGTCTGCTTTTGGTATTCTTCTGAAACACCTGGCAGAGCTGGCATGGCCTTCAGCCTTGGCAGAAGATAATAAAAGGCCTACAACTTAGCTTCTTTCATCTTTTCTTTCTCCCTCTTTTTTTTTTTTTTTTAACCTCACTGATAAGCTCAAAGCCTTTCTTCAGCAAGACCTTGCAGGCAGACAAATGCCTTTCAATGACTTACCAAGCATGTGGTTTTTTCTACCTGTTTTTGTCAGCTTCCTCTTCTACATTAAGAAAAATTATAAGTCAAAACTGTACATGAAGGGAAAAGACCATTTGCATCTCTAGGTCTTCTAGCTGCAGGTACTCACATGATGCCCCAGAGTTTCCTATTTTCATATTGCAGAGCTGCAGTATTGTAGGCTTTTATCAGATTCTGTGAACATGGTAATGGGGGCCCTCTCTACACCTCACTTTTTTCAGTATATAAGGATTCCTTAAAAAGTTTCTCTAATCCTTAGGATACTCTATGTCTCCCAACAAAAATACGTTGAGTTTTACTTTGCAGTCACCCATTTTTTGCTTCTGATGTCCTGGCCTGCTTGCCCACAGTCCCCTGCAGTGCTGGACAACTGAAGGCAGCCCCGGCTGCACAGTCACCATCAGGCACTTCCCTCTCCCACCCAGGCTGCCTGTCCCTGTACCCAACCTCACTCCATCCCCATCCCACGCTGTCCTCGTGGGCAGCAGAATGGAATGGTGTCCCAGGCCTCCCCTTGGCCCACAGCACCAACCCCACCTCCCACCCGCCTCCCCCCCTCGGTGAAAGGACGTCCCATTCCCACTCCACGCTGGCACAGGCTGCTGACAAAATCCCCCACGAGTGAAGCCACCCAGAGCGCCCCATCACGTGGCCAACACTGCAGGGCTGTGCTCACCACAGCCTCATTATCCCCTTTCCCCTCGTGTTTTTAACAAACCCCATGAACAACATCTCACCACAAACCTGATCCAGGGATCCCTTCCAGTGCAATTCATTTGCTTAACACTCCGTGTTGCCTTTCCTCCTGCTGAGGTTTTTATTCCCCTTCACTAATTCCCCTACTGAGTCTCATTTTTCGTGCTTCATTAACATTTTCCTTTGTGCCACTTCTAATACATAGCTTTACTTACAGAGCAGGCTCTGGCCCTCTGGCCCCCATCTCCCATTCCTGCTGGGCTCTCCACTTGCTCTCCATAGTTAGGAACATGCAGACCTGGGGTCCCATTCCTTCCTCATAACCTTGGGCTTGATTTTCTATCTTATCTTACTCTCAGTGTCTCTAACACTGAAGACTTTCAGTGAGAGGTTCCTTTTTTTTTCATGTACGGATGCAGGTGATTACAGTCTCTGTAGGAAGGTATAATGGTTCTCCTTTGATTGTTAGGTGGTTTTTTTCCTTGTTTTGTGTCTTTAAGGAGTTTGGAGATTTCTTTATAGATATATATTTTTTTAGGACAGGGGTTGTCACCTTGCTTGTTTCTGGAATTTGTGTTGCCCCCATGACCAATAAGGCTGCATAAGCCCCCTGTGAACCGTGACTGCCACAGGCAGCCCAAAGGACTCTGCTTCCGAAGGGGGCTGCACGGCTCATGTCCTGTGAAGGCAATTCACTCAAGTGGCCTGTTTTATTTTTATTTTTAAAGAGATAAACACACAAAGTCGTTATCCAGTGTGCTTGTGGATATCTGCACCTCTCAGAATGGCTTACTGCAGATCCAGCAGCCAAACCTGAAGAATGTTGCTGAGGAAATCAGGCACCAAATGCATTTTGCTTCTTACCTACACGCACCCCTCAGCACGGAGGGGCTCAGGGAGGTGTGATCCCCAGCAGGCAAATCCCCTGCTGACAAGCCCAGCTGGATAAATGTCAGGCATTAGCAGCTCTCCTGTGCTCAGGGTACTGGGGATGGCAGTGGCTGTTGCTACGGGCACCAGAGCAGGGAATTATAATAATGCCAAGGCAGACTGAGGGGGAAAGGGCAACACAGGAAATCTCCATTTCACTTTGAATATGGCTCCAAATTAACTGCAGTGAGTAATTACCTGTGAAAAAGTAATAGTGATGGTTCTGTAGTTTAGAGGAAAACTCCTTTAGCAGCGGGCTGCAAAGAGACACTTCTGATTTCGCCTGCCATAAAAGGGCATTTTTTTTGCTTTTGTATGAGAAAAGAAATCACGGTTATGAAGTGGCTCACATCAGTTATTGCTAAGGCAGCTGTTTCATTATGGCATGCACTACCAGGTATTGTATTTTCCAGACTGTTGACTGTTGTGCTCAGGTGGCCTTTCTACCCATTCCCCCCAACCCCAACAGAAGGATTCCATTTTCATGGAAAAGGCAACATTTTCTCAGCTCCTGTGAACAGAGTTTTTCTCCAGCTAGCCTCTGTGTATGGTCCCAGAACTTTGATCCTTCGCTAGCATCTGCAGAATAACTTTCCTGACTTCCATCCAATTTATGGAAATTATTTGACCTTTTTCCTTTTGCCTTCAGTCACAAAGCACTAAACTGCCAAGAAGAGCCAGCTGAGTGTGGCACAGCCTTCCAGCATCCCACAGAAGGAGCAGAGCACTGGGGTGCCTGTTGAGGCAGGGTTTTCATTAACAAAGACACTCATTGCCCCACAACTTCCTGGCTGCCCAGGCCAGGTGATAGCATTGCTGGCTGGGATCTTGCCTTTAGTTCCCTTTCCTACAGCTTCTTTTCTGCCTGGGAGTTACCACTGTGAGCTGGCTGCAGCTGCCATTCCCACTGAGGGCCACACACATGCTTCAGGCCTCGGGAATGTGTACACCAGAATAGCCTTTTGGTGGGGTCAGGGCTGGTCAAGAGCCACTGTCTTCCTCCTCCCCCTCTTCGCACTGATTTGAGTTATTTAAGAAAAGAACAGCACAGAAGTGAGTCATCCCAAAATATCTTGTGGACCAGAGGAGGCTCATTGGAAAGGCCCTCATTTCCCTTGTCTTTCCCATGCCACATCCCAGAGCCAAGACTTTGCACCTGCCTCAGGCTCTTCTGCCTTTCCTATAACACTTTGAAGAATAGTCTGTGTGGAATGATGGGGGAACCTTTAGCCTCTGTGCATTGTGAGGCTTCTGGCATTCAGAAACCTCGCTGCTCCTTCTGGGGCAGGAGTTTTAACCTAAGTTAATGATGCCACCTAAATTTGGCATTTCCAAAGTCTGGGCACATAATAGGAAGCCACTTATAAAAGGAAGGCTATTGAAATTAGTGCTCCTGGTCTCATTCCTTTCCTTTTTTCCTTCTCCATCCCTGTTGCCTCCTCTGCCTTCACTCTGGCGCTGTGGGAACATTGGTCCTGAGCTGGCAGCAGTAACATCACCCACACCCCTGACCCCACACTGGCTTTCTTGGTGCTGTCACAACAAGGGTTGCACAACACCCAACCAGCTCAGCTCCATAAAGTTTCTTCTGTGAGGTACAAAGTGCCACTGAGATCAAGCTGTGCCTCTGCCAGGCCACAGACGATGGCCCCAGAGCACACAGGCAGACACAGGCTCCAGTGCAGAGCAGAGCAGTGGTGTCTGTACATCTGTCCTGCTGTCCTGCAGTTCCCGTTTGGTCTGCTGAGCACTTTAATGGACTGTCAGGGTGTAACAAACACTGAGGAATGTGCTCAGTGCTGTGAACTGGATGGTCACTTAAAAAGCCCTAAGAGACCTAGAGAGACAGAGAGCTGCATGCATTTTTTTGTGCCATTACTGCATAAGAAACTGAGAAATCCTGCGGGTTGGATCCATTATGTGCAGCACATTATCCTGTGACACGGAGAAAGACACGGGATCATTCCCAAAATATCCTTCCCCACTGATAAATTGCAGCAAGCAGGTTGGAAGCTGCGCAGCGTGAAGGATAACCTACTTAGGATGAACACGTGCATGATGCTATCAGAAATATTGATGCAATTACAGCCCTCACGATGGCTTTGAGGAAAGGGTTATATCAAATCACAATTTGCAGAAGCGAGAGGGAGACAGCAGCCTCGAAGCAAAGCCACCTCACATTTCCCCCAGGCTGGGCTTCTCCCTCATCACCAGAATATTTGCTCCCTGCAGTCTCCGGCCTCCCACGCAGTGTGAATATAAACATAGGAAAGAAAAAATAGGTGAATTCCATGGTGTGCCTGTGTGCCAGCACATCTTTAACTTTGGGAAGCCCCCTCCAGATGTGCCTCCAAATTATCAGACACATCTCAGGGAGATGGCACAGAAGGGCTGGGGCCATTTCTTGAGAGGGATGAGAATTTGGGAATCCCTGGAGCCAGATCAGGCATTTGCACAGAGGAATGTGTGATAAATAAATTTGCCAATCAAATTTATAAAGAAATGAAATTTATTATACAGCCGAAAGATCGGTCACAATGAGCCATGATATTGAGGAGCAGCACCGAGCCCGGGGTCGGTACTGGGTGAACGCGTACAGATCTGACCTCTATCGCATCAGATCTCCCCCGGTTCACCCCGACTGTCCCAGCCAGGGTGATTTTATACAGTTCTGGGTGGGATGACAACATCCAGTCCATTCTTCTCAGCCCTGAATAGGTTACAGGGCTGGACAAAAAGAGGTTTCTGGGTGTGATGTGTGGTCCATCCTGCGATGAATTGTCCATCTCCTGGTGCAGCTGGCTCCTCAGTCTTCACAATAGGATTCCCAGAAACATCATTCCTTGATGGCCGGGGTGTAGATAGTGATCAGGCAATCATCGTCCGGTCAGTGGTGTGAATGTTCCTGTGATACAAATCTGACTCCACCTGGGATGGAATTCCCACCTATTGATTCTCTGGCTGCTCTGGTGTTGTGAAAATCCCTCCTTGGTCAAACTGGTTTTAGGGGTTTTTTTGAAACTTCTGGTTTTAGGAGGGTGGGCTGCATCCTTTAATCTTTATAACTTTATTTTTATTCACATTTTAGCACGAATTTACAGGGTTCATTTATAACAAATGTAAATCTGTTCTTCGTGATGGTGGAAGTGGGGGGTGAGGAGGACTCGCAGGGGCAGCAAAGTGACAACAGGGGAACCCATTGGTTGAGGTGTTTTGGTTTACACATGGCTCCAGGTGTTTCAGAAGAAAATTTTGAGGTGGCAAAGGCTGTGGGGCACCTTGTTCAGCAGTCTACTTGCAGCAGAGGCCTCTTTAAGGCAGAAATAGTTTAATTTATGAAAGGCTCACATGGAGCTTTCCTGGCTGAGGCAGGCGCACAAGGCAACTGATGTTTTCCAAGTCAGTCATCCATTAACAGGCCATTTCCCCATCCTTCCCTGAACTCTACAGCCCTCTGCTAAGCTCTGGTGCACATCATTTCTGTAAGCACAAACCAGCATTTTAATTTTAAGCACTTGACAGTGTCATGGGTTTCACTTCAGTTGTTCTTACATGC
The DNA here is from genome assembly GCA_013390045.1 of Picathartes gymnocephalus. Lineage (NCBI taxonomy): Eukaryota > Metazoa > Chordata > Aves > Passeriformes > Picathartidae > Picathartes > Picathartes gymnocephalus. Next base: position 56,315 of record WEKY01036059.1, read on the forward strand.
GACAAGACCCCAGGTTTTATGCTGCACTCCAGTAAAGGCAGCAAATAGCAACACAAGGAGCAAACTACTTGGAGCTTGACATTTCTCCTGTAATCTAAAGGAAAGAAAGAGAGAAAGGAAGAAAGGGGAGAGAGAGAGAGAGAGGGAAAGAGAGAAGCTCTAAAACTGGAGGAGCTAACAAAATAGCCATAAAATATTTCTGCTCCCCCCCAGTTAATATTGAATATGAGGTGTATGTAGGATGCTGTACCAGTCTGAAGTGTGAGTCCCTGACTGAGCACACTAAATGCAACTGTACATGGCTAAATGCAGCTGTACATGACAATCCAACCTGCCTGCACACAGGGAATATTCTCTCCATTCACAGCTAAGCAAACAACAAATCTTTCTCTCTTCTGCAGCCAGCCCCAGTACCTCTGCTACCCTTTGGTGATTGCACTGAAGTCTGCAAAGCAGCTGGGGGCACAGATGTGTCTGCAAGCAGCAGGGGTTATATTGAAATACATATATCTAATCAAACTTTTATTAACCCATGGCCTTCCAGCTCAAAAAAGGCATGGTCGAAGAAACCATGATTTGTAATGCCTTCAGCCTCTTGACTGAGTGGAAAATCATTTGCAAACTACTTCTTATTTTCTGTGAAGGGTTTCATTATGTGCCAGCATTTGCCAGGGTCCCTTGGGCAGCTCTGAGGGCTGCTCATGGTGTGCTGAGCTGAGGGGATGCCCAGGGGTGGCACTGGGACCAGGTGCCCAGGGCTCTGCAGCACCTTCACTACCCACACATGGGAGCAGAGTGTCTCACAGACAGGTGACACGAGGATGCTTCAGCTGGGAAGTCCTCGATTTGGGTTGCTTGTGTGGCTTGGTGTTCCATTTCAGCTCAGAGGGTGCCCAGCCATGGGGAGGGCAGTGCCTGACACCTTGCAGCCTGCGGCACCCTCACACCAGCTTGTGCTGCAAGTGTCCTCTGGAGTCAGGGCTTACTGCTTCTGCTGCCAGGTTGGAGTGCTGGATCAACATCCCAGTGGGGAAAACAGATACAGAGAAGAATTTTCTTTCTTAAACAAGGAAATAACAAGCAACCCCTTGCCCCAAATATTAGCCAGCTGTACAAAAATCCTGAGACTTTCAGATTTCCAAAATGTTTCTGGTTTTTATTCTTTAGTAGCTCCCATATAATCCCCTAAAGCTGCCCCAACTGCTCCAACTCGTTTGCAAACTATCCCCCATTCACCCCATCCCATCCCATTTCCACCTGCTCCAGGGACTGCTTCTTATTCATCCCCCAGCTCCCACTCTCTGTCCTGGGAGCTCTGGGGCTGTCCTCACACACCACAGACTTTCTTTCCCCTCTCCCAGCACCACGAGGTGCCTTTGGGGTACCACAGGGAGGGCTGGAGCCTCCTCAGCCTCTCCTGAGGGGCATGGCATAGCAGCTCTGCTGCCAAAGGGACAGGGGCTTCCCTGGAGACAGCAGGGACAGGGGCACACGGGAGCCATCACGGCCGTGACAGTAGGTGATGAAGCAACTGAGGACCAAAAGGACCTCAGGAAGGTTTATTCCAGTGGGGCAGAACTGGAGGGAAGGGCCAAGCACCTGGAGGCAGGAAGACATTCTCAGCCATCCTGCTCGAAACAGCAACAAGAATCTTGTCTGCCAGGCAGCAAAGCTGGGATGAAGCTTAATTCAATTTCAGCCCTGCAGAGGTGAGCTTGTGGCAGCTTGTGGCACACTATTCCCTCAAAGTGGTGGCTCACAGAGGAGCAGAAACCTTTCTGCTGCAGTCTTTGCTTCAGCTACAGTCACCACTGCTTGCTGCCCTTTGTGCCATGCTCCTCCTGGCTGCCTGCCTTTTCTAGAAGTCTTTTACCCTGCTCTCCCTCTCTGGCTGCCTTATCCCCCCTCCATCTATTTTGTCAGCAAATCTTCTGTTTCTTTGTCTCTGTAAAGGTGCTGGGGGCTCTGCCCCCTCCCCTGCAGCCTCCTGCTGTCCCCACGCCTTTCGCTGGCACGCACCATGCCTGGAGAACAGGAACCCACCCACCCAGCCCTGCCAGCTCTCTGCCACTCTATCCCCAGCACCTGCAGCTGCCAAGCCCATGGGAAAGCAGCTCCTGTTCTGCTTCCCACCTCCAGAACTCAACAGGACGAGACCTGCCCTCATGACCCGGTGCATGGTGACGAGGCTCCACACTGGCACAGTGGGAAGGGACAGTGGGAAGCAGGACTCTCTTGGCTGGTGGCTGGCATTGGCCTCGGGCTTTGAGGGCAGCACAAGGTCCCACTGGCTCACAGGCCCTGGTGCAGATCTTGCACCACCCAGATTTCCCAGGTAGTGATCCCTATGGACGCACAGAGGGTTGGATGAGCTGGTTACAGCCTGTGCAGCTCAAAAAAGGAAGGGGCCGAAACGCCAGCCAGCATTTGCCTTCTTCAGGAAGGCAGAGCACAGGTTGTTGGTGCACAGTGGGGGGAGGTATCAAGCACAAACACTGTTCTATTACCTCTGGCGGAAGGTAAGCACAAACGATCAGATGTCCCTTCCTATTTTCTGTGTCTCCCTCTGCGATGCTGATAGAGGGACTCCAAATGTTTCCAAGCAGGCAGTGCCTATCTGCAGCAGGCAGACAATTTCCAAATGTATTAGCAGCACAGAGTCAATAGAGAAATAGCAGACCAGCATATCATCCAATTTCCAAATGTAAATAACTAGACCACTGTTAATTTGAGGGACTACAGCAGGGAATAAAACGAGCCCTGGAAAACACACACAGCAATGACCGCTGGTCGTAATCCATTACCTTCAGGCATGCCTGTTATTTTCCCCGCTGGCTGCTGTGCTGCAGGGCAGAGGAAAACCTGTAGTCTTGCATGTGAAGAGTGGGATGAGCCCCAGCAGCCCCACCAGGAGACAGGGAGGGCAGGCTGCTCCCAGGGGTGCCAGCCAGGCACGGAGCACCCTGCACAGGATGCAGCCCTGCCTCCCCTGTCCCGACACAGCTGGCAGGGAGAGGACACTGGAGAGGGGCACGGGCAGAGCAGTGGGTCACCAGCAGCGAGGCTTGGCCCCTCTCTGGAGACCCTTCTCCTCCTCTTCTCTGGCCTCACGAACAGCAGCAGAAGCACCTCAATGTCCCATCTCAAAACCAGCACTGATAAGGTGTTCTCTGGCAGAGCAAGGCATGAGATGAAGCATCTGCCTCCCTCCACAGTGACTGTGAGGAGAAGGGAAAGAGCGAGAAACCTTGAGGGGATCTTGGAGAGGAGGGAGAAGAGGGGGAGGAAAGATGCTTTCAGCAAAAGGCCTCTTGGGGTTTGCCAGTGTAACTGAGAGCAAAATTGTTGCCTTGTCTACACCACTATTACACAACTGCTGAAGGGAGGCCCCTTAAATCCCATCTCTGGGGGCACATGCCAGCTTACAGAGAGCCCCAGAGGAGGGAATGTGCTGCAAGTGCAGCCAAGATGCAGCAGAGGGGCTGCTGTTGAAGCTGTCCTTGCCCTTGCTGTAATGCTGGGGGCCAAGAAAATGGCTCTGACACAAAGAGAGGCAGAGACAAAATCGGTCTGTTCAAAAGAGGAGACCAATCAGGCAGATGGTGTCTTGTGTAAATCTGCTGGTCTCCATTGAACACAGCAGGAATGGGCAGGTTTAGCTCAGTCCAGTGAGTTCAGCCCAGGGCTCCCTGTCCTACTTTGTGCTTTCCTCACTCCCTTTCTGAATCACCAGTGGGCATTTGCATGGTCCCCACAACAGCGGTGTGCACTGGAGGTGCTAAATGTAAGGTAGCCAGATTGGAAAGGTCATCATCTCACCTGTCACCATTAATAAGAAAACACCCTGAAAATGGAAGATGGGCATCTGCTTCAAATCCCACTACTCCCCAAGGCTCAGTGGAGAGTGAAGGGGGTGGGATGGTGCTGGGGAGGAGATGCTGGTTTGGCAGGCCAGTGACAATGCCAGGAGGGCTGGCTGAGACCCTCCCAATATGAACCTCTGCAGCTGGGCTGTTGGAAAGGCTGGGTCGGCTTTTCTGCAAGAGCTGTGTCACAGCAGGTTGCATGCAGCAAGGGAGGGCCCAGGGCTCACAGGGAAGTGCAGAAGCCTGCAGTGGTGAGACAACCTGTGGTGAGACAGGAGTGATGGAGCCAAGGGGATTCGCGCATGTGAGTGTAGCTGGATTTGCAATCTCTCATTACAGCAGTTGGCAAAAACAGAGAAGAATCCAGGCACACAAGACTTTTAGACTTGTTTGCCTAAAAGCTCGTCTATGCCTGTTGCCACTCTTCATGTTTTCCCCAGACCCATGAAAAATACACAGGAGACAAAATTTCAGACAGAAATGATGGCTGCCCAGAGATTTCCCATTAGCCCAGCACTCACGTGGAAGGGAGGTCCCATGTGCTTACAGGGAGTTTGATGCTGAGCCCTCAGATGCTGCTTCAGCCACTCCAGGGCTTCAGCAGCCTCAGCTGCTGCAGTGGTGCAAAACCATCATGAAGGTGCAGACCTGGCACAGAATAGCAGGAAAGCTGGGGAGGGGGCTGGACCCCAGCCTGGCACTCACTCATAGAACAGATCTTTCTTAAGGGACAAAAAGTAAACCAAAACAAAAAAAACCACAAAACAATACAAAACAAAAAGAAGAGCTGTGCCTAGGACAGGAAACAGTAAAGAGACTGCTTTTTTCACAGATTTTAATCTCCCACCTAGATCAGCCGGCGTTTGGCCCCGTGCGGCTCGACGTGAGTCACGATGCTCTCTGCTGAGGGCCAGCCAAGACTGGCTGCTCTGTACAGTGCTGCACTACCTTGCAGCTACTGATTCACTGCAGTAGAAATGATAGATTGTTTTACAGGAGGAAGAGAAGGGAGAAAAAAAAATTATGAAACTCACAGGTACTTAAAGCAGTGGATGTGCTCCACCTACTGTCCATTGACAACAGAGTGAGCCGGGATGAAAGGCGGCTTCCCCTCTAAGAGCTTCATGCTGCCATCCTCCTGACTTTTACATTTGGAGGAGAGCCAGGAAAAAGAAGAAAGGAAAAATGGATGTGAAGAAGAAAGGAGAGTGAGAGAGGATGAGGGCTGCATGTCAGCAGAAAAAGAAATAACAGAAGACAGTGCTCTTTCGATTTAAAAAAGAGGTGCTTCAAGCATATGTAAGCTTGCAGCAAGCTTGGCCATGTAAAGTCATTTTGATTTATTTCAAAGCTTCCAAAGGAGGAGAGTTCTGTGAATGCTACGTCCTGTTGCTGATTGATGACAGTGAGGTTTATACCTAAGACAACCAAGGTCAGATTCCCTTTGGCTGCTGCCACCTTCATCTCCATTTGGGTCTGGGCAGGGCAGAGGGACAAACATCCCAGAGCTTCCACCTCCCTCTGTGTCCCCTGCACCCCCTCTCCCAAAAACCAGAGCTACTCCTACTGCCCTTGCAATGTGGAATGGACAGACATGTGCCTCTTGCTCCTGCTCTTTTACAGACAACTAAACCTTGCTTCTATTAATCTCCGTCCCCCATCCAGGACTCTTTTTCCATTCAGGTCAGTGAAGCCTGTGAGCAGCTGTTGTCTACACAGGAAGTATCTCACCTCATAGGATCTTCAATCTGACAATGTGTCCTGTGAAAGAGAGGAGGCAGGGACACAAAGCAAACTGAAGGTGGCATGTTCAGGAGTATTCAGTGTCAGAGTCACTATGACAGCTTAAAAGTAAATATGTAGACACTTAAGTGTCATTAAACTGATTGAAAATACAACTCTCAGTATGATCTTCTGGGGATTTTTTCAATGTGAAAGCCAGGTCTGGTGTTTTGTCACATCCAGGGTGGAACTGCTGGGACAGGGACAAGGAGGCAAGACTCTGCTTGTTCTTCCATCAGCCAAAGGGTTTGTGCACAGGACATAGTCAGGGGAGGACAGAAAAAGTGAACTGCAAACATCACTCAAAATCCAAAAGGAAAAAAGTATTTGCAAAACAAGACTTCTGCAGTGCTCTGAGGTGTGAAAGGGATAATTTACTCACTGCTTGTTTTCTCATAAGAAAAAAAAATCACACTGAAACTTTAGAAGGTCTGTCCTGAAGAAGAATATTTCTGTGTGTGTCTAAATTTATATATCTTTACATATATACAGTACATATATACATGCATACACTCATATATATGTACATACATAAATATACTGATGCCCTCACACAGGGAGATCACTTCTGCCAAGATCTATCTTTTAAAGTGTTTAAGCACACGTCTGCCCTGCACATAGTCAGGTATCCCTGTCCTTACACTGTCCCATTGCACATTCCCTCTGCTATGACATCGTACTAATGAGAACATGTGGCCCTGGGCTTTCTCTTTCTCTGCCCAAACAACTTTGAGCATGGCTGGAGTGAGCAGAGGTCCATCTACATCCAGCCATGCAGACCTGTCTGAACTCTGCAGATCCCTGCTGTCCTTGAAAGCCTGGTGCAAAGCAATTGCCCAAGACAGTGCAGTGTGTTTGTGACAGAGCAGTAACTAACCATAGGTTAATGCAATAACACTATCATTTAATATCTCACAGGACATCTTCTGAGTATATTTCAGACCTATCCTGAATACAGATATTACCAGTGGTTTGTAATTTGTCTGTGCCTTTGTCTGCAACTGCTTCTCTCTATTATTCTGGAAAATATTGCAGAAATTCATAAAAGCCACAGAAGAGTGGTAGTCTTATGAAATTATTTCCTGTTACGATTTCCTTGTCCTCATTATTAATCCGCTCTACTTTTTCATCATTCTGTATCAGATCTGTCTCCTACTGAAAAAAAGATGCTTCCTTTTTCACTTTGCACTGATATCAGCCTTTAATTCAACCCTGTCTGCTGACTTTGACAGAGCAGCACTAATTTGTAATCAGATTGAGGCTATGACACTGTTCAAGTGCACACAAAATACGAAGGATACAGGAGAAAGAAGAAGAAGGCAAGAGGGGAAGAGAGAGAGAGAGAAAGGGAAAGACTGTATGTGCAAAGCTGCTGTTTCTGATGTGACATTCAGCTGCATGTACAAAGGAACACAGAGAGACCCAGGGAAAGAGACTTGCTTGGATAGACACTGCTTCCAGCCAAAAAACTGCTCTGCTAGACCTCAGCCTGTTACCAGAAAAGGAGGTAGGGAGCAGAAAGAGATGACAAGGTCAGCCAGGAAATGACAGCAGAGGTACTGGGGACCAAGGGCACAGCTGAGGGCAGAGAGACAATGGAGAGGCAAGTGACAAAGCAAGGGAGGGATGTAAAACAATAAAGTGGGAGAAAGAATTAAAACTGCAAGGCAAAGTACGGGAAGAAAAGAGCAAGAATAGCACGGAGAGAGGAAGAGAAGGTGTCCTGACACCTTGTGGCACACCTGTGACCAGCGGGCAGGCAGGAGCAAGTGGCCGGAGTGACTCACTGTGCCTGACGGAGCAGGTGTGGGGCCAGGAGCTACTGGAAATGAAGCTGCCACAGCCCAAATTCATCTTTTTCCCTGTAATCTGTAAGGGCCCGAGTAAAATTAGATACAGTTTCTGCTTCTCCTCTGGCACATTGTTCAGTTATAGCCTTCCTATCCTTCTTTATGGAGACTGGGGATAACCCATTTCCTGCCCTCCCCTAGGAGTCAGGAAGGTAGGAAGCCTAATAGGTGGCTATCCCAACCACTTCCAACATGCCTTTTACCTCAGAGGTATTATTCCATGTGCATTTAGCTTTATTTTCTCCTCACTATATTGAAGGTGCACACTCTGGTGGCCTTTTTTCGTGACCAATCTCCAGGGCTCAGGGATATCTATTTTCTTTCAATTCCTTTGAGGGGAAATACGTCCCTGTTCTGCCACACATGTGGAATGGCTGATTACATGTGAGTTACTACACCCAGCAACCACACATGAGGTACTAAAATTGTAATCCAAGGGCACAGACATTGAGTATTATGAACTATTCATGACTCTTTCTCTAGGTTTTGGTCCAAAACTGTGATCTTAGTTATTTGTCACTTAAAAGGATCTAGGCAGAAATAGAATTCAAAGCTATTGATTGCAAACACTTTTATCTACAAAGCCAATACAAAACACTGAGAAACAGAGGCCTGACTTGTGTTACGGCTTCTTCTCTTTTTATTCCTTCATGAAGAGGTTTCCCCAGGGATTACACCTTTTTGGTGCAGAACTATGTTTTCCAGCTGAGCTGAAGCAGGAGGGATTTGAGGTTTGACAGTCTGTATCAAAGTCTTCCTCCAGTTTAGACAGCATGAGCAGAGCTTTGAAGGCTGTCAGCATCAGCCCAGCTCTGCTCCCATCACACCAGCAGATGTTCAGCGGGGACAGAGTCGTGGCACTGCTCAGGCTCTGTGCAGCCCATATCTGTGAGGGGCTGCTGAGTGCCCTGGATCCCGCCGAGGGAGCGCTGCCAGCAGGCACATGTGGACATGTGCGTACAGACACGGGACCTCAGGGCACCTCCAGGCCCTGCGCTCTGCACACTCCTTGCCTTGAGGCCCATGGTCCCTCCATGAGGCAGATCCCCTGGTCCCTCCCTGGCTCCCCGAACACTCGGTTTACTCTCTGGGCTGTCCAGCCTGATGCTCACTGGTGGCACAGGCTGACACACACACACACTTACACATGCCCCTCTGGGTCCCACTCCAGCTGCTGCCACTGAGACCCACACACTCACACAGGAAAATAGGCAGAAATGGTTTTTAATGGGAAAACAAGGGCAGACTGTGATGGCCAGGTGCAGGGCAGGGCCAGATAAGCTCAGTGACCAGCAACTTATGTACACAACCACCCTCTTTTAACCTCTATTCCTTATGTTTTCCATGCTTGCTCCTCCCAAAAATGTCTTGATCTCTCCCCTTTCCTATTTTGGGTTCCTTCCCCACCCTGAAACAACCTGTAAGTCACACACAGTCTCAAGATGCTCTACCCTGCATCCCATAAAGTCCCATCCCCATGCAGGCCGTGATGGGGGCAAGTCAAAAGCATCTGAGTGTCTTTTGCTGACCCCATTACAAATAAAGTCCCCCGTGGCCATGGGGCTGGTCACCTCCAGGGTCAGTGCTGGGAGGGGCAGGAGCAGGGCCATGTCCCATCTCCCCAGCCTTGTGCCTCTGTTCCCCTTCCATGCATGAGAACACCAGTTCCAGCACCACCACGCTGCTGTCCTTCATTCTACAAAACTCAACAGTGCCCAGTTGCTCTGAAGTTTATATGAGATTTTGGAAATGTCATAAGCAATAGACATAATGGTGCTCTAGTGGAAGGGGGAATGTGTTGAGGTGAAGTGCCACCACCTTCAGCAGCTGCCATCACCTGCCACCAGCATGGCCTGCAGGCAGGCACACACACATCTGGGATGAGGGCAAGTACAGAGTTCTAAAGCAAAAGAAAAGGGATGAAAGGGGTGTGAGGAGAGAGAATAAAAGGCAGAGACAAGCTGGGAGGTAGGCTGGCCTCGATCTGCTGCTTGCAGAAAGGAGGTAGAGGATGAGGACAGGGCAGAGAAAGGACAGTGAAACACTACAGAGCAGAACAAATCTTCTGACAAGGAGAACGACGTGGTCTGCAAGGCTAATTTTTCCTCTGCAAATACATGGACACACACAGTGAAGGGGAATGTGGAAAATAAGAAAGTGGGAAAAGAAATACCTTTTAAATGAGCCGGTGCATTCAAATGTGAAAAGGAGCCAGTGCAGAACTGAAGGGACCCGTGTCAAATAATCTGATTACACTAAGGTAAATTTTCCAGGATTTCAGAGACAACTGGAACTGTACCTTAAGAGGCATAACTTATGAAAACCTCAGTATGACTCTGCTTTGCTGAGTGTGAAGTGAAAAGTAATCATTTTTTTTGTAAGTCATTGGCTTGGTTCCAGCCAGGACAGGGTAATATTTGCAGTAGGCAGGAGGGACATGGCTGGGACCCAGAGGTTAATCTATACCACCTCATGTAATTGTAGGGAGCAGGGGAAGGGAACCTCTTCTGGGAAGAAGGGGTTCCTTCTTGTAGAGTGATGGTAGTGGAGGGAGCTGTTGGGTAACGCCAGTTCTGAGCAGTCACATGTGAATCATTTCTCTGTCTTGTGCACTTTGTCATTAATATCGCTCCTGTAACTGTTCTCTTTCTTAACCCATTGCTGTTTTCAGTAAATCGTTCTTACCTCAGCCTGTGATTTTCACCATTTGTGCCTCCAATTCTCTCCAGCCCACCACAAAAGGAGGAGGGGACTGAGGGAGCAGCATGCGGCTTGGAGAGTCCCAGTGGAAACACTAGATTGGGGGGTACCATTCCTAAACCACAACAGTAGTGTAGGTGGAAAACTTTCTGCAAGAGATACAATATTACACCCACGCTGCAGGGTTTGGTAGAAATAGCTGTAGAAATGCTCAAGGCCGTGCAGCCAGGAGCTCTGCCACCGACGAGCAGGGCAAGTTACCCTCCCCTGGCTCTGCTCCTCTTTCAAAGCCGTCACTGGAACAGGGAGGGAGGCAGCTGTTTGGGAGACCCAGGTGGGCAAGCCTGTGCCCTGCCTGCCTCTCTGCCACAGCACCAACACTGAGGCACTGAGATCATTTTAATTACCAGCATGAAATACTTTCACAAGAACCCTGTAATCGTGGAGTCACAGGATGTTTGGGTCAGAAAGAACCTTCAAATACCAGCTAGTTCCAACCCCTCTGCCATGGGCAGAGATATCTTCAACCACGTGAGATTGCTCAAAGCCCCATCCAACTCAGCCTCGAACACTTCCAGGGATGGAGCATTGCTCTTTGTGCTCTGAAAATTCACTTGGTTACACACTTTAATCTTTGGCAGCTATTAAAATTAAGAGCTGGTAAATAACCGTTCTCTGCACTTCATATCCTGTGTTTCAGCATTTAGGCTTTTTAATCAGTAAAATGAATTTTTTAGCTCTGCTTTTATTTTCATTCTTCCAGCTGCACTCTTGAAAATAATTCTCTCTCATCTTATGCCTCAGATCTCACTAAAAAAAAGGAGAGAAGCTCAACTTACGACTGAATAATTTTCATAACAAACAGACTTTGAGAGGTAAAAAGAAAAGCATGATAGACTAGAAGATGATACTCCTGCTGAGAGGGAATTTAAGAGACCTATTAGAGATACACTAACAGTTTTGTTACAAGAATACCACATTTTTAGGATAGACATTAAGAAGAGAAGTAGATGCTAAAGGATCTGCTTTAGAAATTTGGAGAAGTGAGTGCAAAATAGCTTACATTCATAGAGAGAGATATCATTAATTACAAGACTGATTTGTGTTAATTTCACCCCTGGAAGTGCAGAAAAAAAGTAAAAATTAGATGATAGTGTTTATAAGCTGCAAAAAGTGTCTGTGACTAGCCAAAACTGTCTGAAGCCACTAAAATTACACTGAAGGCTAATGGAAGAATAAAAAATTTTTTTTAAGTAAGCAAAGAACTGCATTGCAATTCATCCTTAAAAACACTTTAGGAAATGCTATCATAATGGTTTCAACTCGCACAGTTCATTTCTCCTGGTGTGCTGTTTGGAGCCACAGCCTCACACAGCATGATTTAAAGCCTCTCTCTGCACCTTGTGTCCACAGCTCTGCCTGTGCCTGGGTCTTGGCACCACGACTCCTCCATGAGCCTGCTCCCAGCTGGAGCTGAGCTTGCTGTGTCTCTAATCCATGCATTTACCTGCTTTTTCTGGCACCTTTGGAGAGTTTCCAGTGGCTTTAGGTCTTTTTCTTTGACTGGTTTTGTAATAAAACCTGTTGTTAGGGCTTGCCCTGGCATCAGCCCGTCAGTTTATCTGCAGTCTGAAACAAGCATTGCCTTTTTGTCTTTGGCAATTGCCACCTCAATGGCCTGACACAACTGACTCCTTTGGGTGCTTCTGGGAGCTCTAGAAATCACCCCTGTATTTTGTCCTACCAATATCCCAGAAGTAAGTCCAGAGCTCTTTACAATGAATGAAAGATTTTGAGAAGGGTTGTGGTCACTACCTTCGTGGTTCCACACATGCACATACAGAAATGCCCCTGGTAGTAGAGTGAAAATCAGGGAGGCAGATGGGGTGACACTGGAGGGGTGTTAAGAGGGCTGGAGGGATAAAGCAGCTTATGGAAGGAGTGAGTTTAGGATTAAATTGGAGAGGCTTTTGAAATAAAAATGGTGCTTGAGGAGAGGTTAGGCCTTACTGGAGAAGATTCCTGAGGTGAGCATATAGCAGAATAATTAGGATCAAGTGAAGGGGAACATAATTAGATTGGATGGTGAGAAGTGCCATTTCATCGCTGTGACTGAAGGAGTTAGTGTTACAGGAGGCTTTTAGCTATGGAAAAACCAGTCTCATAGATAAATTATGCCCCCCTCCCCAGCACAGAGAGGTGCTAATATGATTTCGTGGTTCAATAGTGTTCTCGTATGGGCTATAAAGCAATTGGTTCATACATTACAGAAAATCACAAATTAAGAAAACACAATTCACAAAAACTTTTCAGCATCCTCTGAAGACAGCTGTCAGTGGGGTTTGATTTGGCTGTTCTGAACTGTGTGTCCTCGAGCATCCCGAGCAGCCACCACCTCCACTGCCCCAACAGCACATTTTTTTTCCATCCAAAAACGTTAAAAAGGCTCCTTGGGGCAGTCATTGAGGATTTCAGGGAGTCTGAGGACTCACCTGGGGCAGCGACTCTGCCCTGAGACTCCACAGACCCCGAGCCAGAGTGACCAATGCTGTGCAGTGAAGGTGCACTGACCCCCATGTGCCAAGCATCAGGCTGGGCTCTGTGGGCTGAGTAGCATTTCAGGAAGCTCAGCAAAGCCCTGGGTGTCCAGAACACAATGAATTTTACTCTGTATGCACTACATAAGTATATACACAGAAGTTTTCCAGGACTTCCCTGTGGAAAATATAGAAATCTTCTTTCTGGAAGTAATTTTTCTTGCACAAATGGTTCTGGTCTGGTTTTCTGTATATTAATTACATTTTAAGTGCATTTGCTGAAGCCTTGTTTTGCTGGGCTTACTAAGTTATTGCCAGGAAGATGCTTGTTACAGGCAATGGAATGTAAAAATCATTGTAGTCCAGAATATGGTTTTGTTCATTTTTAGCACATGTATTGGCTAGATAATACAAAACCCCAGGGTTTAAGCAATTGTAGAGCTAATGTTTCTCAGGAATAGCACAATCTCTTTGTGAAACTGCTGCAGATATGGAACTGTGCCGTTTGCCTTTGCCACTTATTTAGTGCCTTCAGACACCACAGACCCCATTTTCTGCTTTCCCCTTTTTCTGCTTTCCCCTGTGCGTTTAGCTGATCCCCACCTGCGATGGTGCTCACATGGTGCCTGGGAGCAGATCCTCAGCCCCTGCCAGAGCTGCAATGACACGAGTGTGTGGTCCAGGCCACCCCCTGCCATCTGCTCTGCGGTCTCTGGTTAATACCCAGCCATGAGAAAATGGCACTGCTGGAGAAGGTTGGAGGTAGAGAGCTTCTTTTCAGACCTTGCTCACATCAGCTTATGAAACATAAACAGAAATAACTGTAGCCTTCTTACTGGGACATATAATGGTAAAGACTAACAGTGGTTAATTGCATTTTCTAGTACTTTCTTGATGTATGTCAGATGTAGAGACAGAGATTGCTATCATGCATTTGCTAGGAAAAAAATACCTGACACTAAAGCAGCATCAGAATCAGTGCATTTGCACTGCCCAGTTCCCAGCTACTCAACCTCACTCTTTCCTTCCACCATCAGGACATAAGAGACACGTGGTGTCTGCAGCACTGATTTGCTACCCACCCCTTCCAGAGGAGACACAGGGCACAGAAGCTGTTTCCAAGTTCCCAAGCAGGTAGGTTTAAGATCCAACAAGCTGAACCCAAAAAGGAAAAATAATGTTAATTCTGCCACACATTTCTACATGTCTTTGTAACCTGTCACCTGGTAGCTCTCGGTGTTTCCTAAGCAAGAACAGACAGTGCCATTTTTCTACTGGCAAATAATACACAATTTAGATCTTATGCTAATATGGCAAGCAATACTGGAGCAGGATTTTACTGCAGACTGCTCACTGGAAACTTTTGCTCAAGAGAGGAAAAAAATTATCACAGGTTCAGACACACAAATGGCAAATATTTACCCCATAATGATACCAGTTTGGCTTTTGTATCTCCTTCAGCCTTTGCTTTCTGTTGGCATCTCTGATTGGGACCAAATGCCACTTACCCAAATTTGCAGAATTCTGCTCTGCTGACCTGTTATGTATGTTGTAATGTCACCACCTGTCCATTTGCATTGCCCTTGTTAAACTTCTAAAATGGTAATTTAATAGAAGAAGGTGATATGAATCATCAAGGAATAACTTGAATTATCATCTGTAGATAATTCATTATGCACACATTTCTTGTGAGATCCTTCAATCGGCAGGGTTTCTTAATCAGAGACTTAAAAATTTTGTCTGTAACAGCTAGAGACTTGACCCATAAATCAGCAGCCAGGCCAACAGGTCCAATTCATGCTTCACATATTTTTCCCTGTGAGAAAGAGACACTTAATTACCATCAAGGTCACAGAAAAGGGGAAAAACCCTGTAACACAGAGTTGGTTTTGACAGCTCCAGTGCTGGTAGCATTTTCTGAAAGCAGAGTGATTTGCAGCAGAAGGAGAAAGCATGGCCAGCAACACTGCTGCAGTACTGCTGTCCTGACAGGGTGCTCCAGAGGAGTGCTGGTGCCATTAGAGTTAGCACCATTCATCCTCCTCTGTCAGTAGGAGATAATATTTGCTCATGAGAGACAGTCACACTCTTTGTCCAATTTTATTAGCAAAAATAATTAGTGATTCTGATACAACCTCCTTTTCTACTCTTCAGTGAAGCAAACACACAGTTTGCCTCCTTCCCTTTGTGGGAGAGGAAGTGTTTATGCAATTTATCAGGTCATGGCTTGACCATGGCACCCAGCTGTGGTGCAGCGTGCCCTGGGACTGGGTGGGAGGTCTGCAGGGACATGCTGCACCTAGCCAGCACTGCTGAGGAGGGAGAGAGGGGTGGGAGGGCCTCAGCAACACCCACAACCCTTCCTAAAATTAGTTCACAAAGGACTGAAGCCATCACCAGCATGTCCATACACCTCTGTCAGTGATGTCTTCTTCTGCCCCATTGAGATAGATGGGCCATTTAGAGGGAGACCGGGACTGGCACAGCCAGGAGAAAAAGTGTTGAGCACAGGTCTCTAGAGTGCATTAGCCTATCTTACGATTTCATTCTCTTATTTTCATGAAATGGCATTGATTTAGCAAGCATATAAACCCCTGCAAATTTGAAAAGGAAGTCTAGGTTTATAAATCCACACTTACCCAGACAAGTAAATGCCCCCAATCTCAGAAGTGCCAAGTTGCTGCCAGATTCCCCTGAGGTGAACAGCACTGAATAACTGGTGCCTCTGAAAGCCAGGTGATAAATTTCAGAGTTTTGGAAACTCTGGGCCAAGGGTTTTGCTAATCAATAGTCATTGTTCACATATAATGATCTGTCTAAGAGCACCTGGTCTGGATGATGGATTCTTGTCTGATTCTGAAACATGTTTACTGGATTGGATTCAGCAAATCAAAACCAACTAATTAGTTCTATTAATACTTATTTGAACTAGATTTAGGGGCTTTGGCAGGGTTGCTTTTCACTTGCTTTCCTGTTGTTTCATTCTGGCAGTGCAGGTCCTAAAGTTCATTAGGGTTGAGAAGTGTCTGAATTCTGGTCCAGTTTTTGAACCAGTGCCTGAGCTAAGCGGATCCCCAAGGAGAGAGAGGGGTATCAGCTCTGCAGTCCAGGAAAAGGGATTTCTATGAAGAGTGATCCCATTGAGATATTTTGGCAGACACTCTATGCACTATCTCTGTGTCCAAAATTTTCAAGGGTTCAACAGATTTGAGTGTTCTTGAACTGAAGGACATGGTACCTCCTTTTACGCTTTATACAATAAAGAAAATACTTTTTGTTTTTCCACAAGTAGCAATTATTATTACTTGTATTTATAAGAATCATAAAATAAGCTCAGCTTGAAAATGTGGCTGGCTTTTAAGCATGATCAGTTAAATACATTTTCACTGGTGGCAAAGCTGTCTTTAAAACATTTGGGCTGTAGCACGTATGTAAAATCAGCCTTTCCATGTAACTAATTTCTCTTTTCTACAACTTGGGAGTCTGTTACAGGTGGTTGTCCAAGGTACCCTTGGATAATAGGGTTTTTATCACAGAAAGGGTGCAACAGAGAAAAGGAGATTGCAAACTGGCTGTGCTCCAGCACCAGAATGAGACAGCACCATGTTGCTATTTTAGTTTCTTCGTGGTTGCTATATGGTAATTTGATTGTGTTATTTTACTCCAGGATGTGATTCTGTCTATTCTTCCCAAACTCCAACATGAGAAACATAAAGAGGTGAGAGATTTATTTCAGAGCTCAGACAGTTTTGAACATGATATATTTGGCAAATGAGTATATTCTTGGCCAGAAAGCAGCAATCACATCAGCAGGTAAGATTCATCTCACTGTCAGATGATGGAGGGAAGATGTTTGATGTTTTGTGACTCAGGGACAAGTGGCTCCAGGATTCAGAGTGACAGAAGAAGGCATAAAGTTGTCAAGTTATCTTCCTTACTGCTCTGGCTGCGGTCAGCGAGAAGCCGCCTGTCCAGAAGTGGGCGTTTGAAAGATTACATGCAGCACTGCAAACTGATGATGCCTGAATCTGAGCTCTTCCAGCTGAAGTAGCTACTTCCTTCTAGCAAAGATACATTTCTTGAAGAGACACCGCTGTATTTACTTTCCTTAGCTGGGAGACCATGTCAAATGCGCCACGGAGAGCCTTGCAATAGGTGAAACAGTAAAACATTTTTCTCCTCGAGTATTAGCATAGAATCATAGAATGGCTTGGGATGGAAGGGACCTTAAAGATCATCTACTTCCAACCTGGTTGCTCAGAGCCCCATCCAACCTGGCCCTGAACATTCCCAGCGATAGGTCGTCCACCTTATGTTGATTAAAGCAGTGATTTCTAGGTATGTTTGAAAGGTAAAACCAGGTTGGCTTTGTTTGTTAGTGCTGCTGTTACGGATATGTGTTTCCCTTCAGGCAAGATGCTGGAAGTAAGGGCAGCACTCCCTTACCTGGAAACTGCGGTACAAGAGCAGCATTGAAGCCCACGAAGCCCCGGTGCGAGACGGGCTTTGCCTGGAGCAGCGGCGCGTCCCTCCCTCAGCCCTTGGGAGGAGGGTGATAATCGGCTGCTTGTCTGCTACAGGGAACATTTTCCATGCTCCTCCTTCTCTGGCCTTTTGCAGTAAATCTGAACATTTTCCGGTCCTGGCGTCTGTGAACACTTCCCCTAAACACCCCAGGGGCATCTATGAGCCCTGGGTACCCGGGCCCAGAAAGAGACAAACTCCAGTGGCTTTGCTTATTTCGACTTGCTTTGGGCTGTCTTCAGTCCCAGAGAGGTGTAATGATAAGCAGACCACAAAGTCAGCTATTTTTTTTTATGCGGCTTTTCAAACTAGCATTTGGAGAAAAAGCAACATGAAATGCAATTTTAAGGCTAGAAATCAGACGCTTTTCTGATTGCTTAACTTATCTGAACCAGAGGACTGTGAAATGAACAGCCTCAGGCAGGTTTGACCAAGAGAGTTCGAGATCAGGAATGGGACTGTGTGACTGATTCCAGGAGAGAGGGACTCCCTCTCCCCTGCTGCCGTGTGTAAACCTGGACTTACTCCTCCTCTCTAAAGAACAGCCTTTCTGGAGCAAATAGCACTTGTCATTACCAGGAAGGGATGCTGACACTCCTTTTTCTTAAGGCTGGCATCATTCATGTATGTGCAGTGGGGCTATCAGATCGAGCAGCCAGGCTAGCTTACAGGAGTAGAATCAGCACATTTGACTCAGTGACATTTTTTATCATTAAATATATAAGTCTGCTAAAAATTCCCACTTCAGCCATCAGCAAAATATTTTACCTACTAACAAACCACTGCATCCCACTGCTGTGCAGCATTCAGAAATCATTAAGTCGGACTATTAGAATTCATTAAATTGACTCAAAAAGCACAATGGGCATATTATCACATAGGCACACACACTTACACACGCACATTGTTCTCTGTCCAGGGAACACTCCCTGTCACCTTTCTCAGCAGTCATGCACATCAGGAGCTCCTTTGATTTTAATGAACTCAAGATTTTCCCGTAACTACCCGTCTCCAGGGCTCTGAGAAAACAAACACTGAGGAACGCGGCTCATTTGGCTGCATTGTCGCAGCCTGTATCGGCTATTTCAGTCTCCTACAATACGCACTTACTAGCGCTGGAGAGCTGCCGCTATGTCCGGTACAGATCAAAAGAAGTTCAAAAGCCTTCCACAAGTTTCGAGGCTGGTAATAACATCAATGATGAAATTGCAATTGTATTTGATGCGAGCAACAGCAGGCAGCTTGGGTCTCATCCTGATAAGTACTGAGCTGCTGCAGCCCTCAGTAAATCCAAGGAGAATAGTTCAACAAAAGCACATCTTATTTATTATCAATATATTTACCAGGTAGTCCAATTAAACTTGACAGCCTGTTTATAGATGCTTTCTGCCCAGCAGCAGCTGTACAGGAATCAGCCAACCAACTGTAACACAACAGCAAACTGAACAAAAGATGCTGGTGCTGGTCTCTTCATCATTTGAGATCTACATTGCTCACAAACATTGATACGAGTCAAATAAAGGTCATAGCACAACTATATCTAGCTTTAGGTGAAAGAACACCAAAGCCTTTAAATCTGACAATGCTTCCCAAAATTTATTGTGACCTTCGAGAACCTGAAAATATTCTGCACCATCATCATCTCGGGGTCAGCATACATTCATTATTCATTAGAAAACGAAACTGCTGGGGTGACAGAAATCTGGCGGTATATATTAGCTGCTGAGATTTTTGATTTCCCAAATCATCTAACAGGAAAGCAGCCAGGGGAAAGGAGAGGAGGGAGCAGAGAGCTTTAGCAATTATCTTGTCTGAGTTAGTTATGCCTCAGCTTACAGTACACATGTGGCCATGGGTACTTCAATAACCAGTTAGCTCTCATTTGATCTATTCCCTCCTCCCCAGCACCTTGTCTTTGAGATCATGACCTGATCAGACAAGCTTCTCTGTCTCCTTGGATCATTCATTACTTCACTTAAACCTTAAATCCTGATGCCTTTGATACCTGCAAGTCCCCTGATGGGGTTTGTACCTGGCAAGGTGCTGAGTGACTCTGGCATGGTGCTCAGCAAAGAGAGAAACAAGGCTCCCCATGTGGAGGGTACTCCACACCTCGCAGAGATGTGACCCAAAGGGTGACAGTTTCAAACTGTTCCTTTCTAATCCTTTTGTTTACCTTCACCCAGTAAACAGTACCATGTTCCTGTTTCCATGATGTCCTGGTTTAGGGCAAAT
>WEKY01036060.1:5980-25795 GCA_013390045.1 Picathartes gymnocephalus
TGGGGACCAGGGGGGCTCACCGGGGCAGGTGGGGACTCGAGGGGTTCGGATGCCCAGGCGGGGCCCAGGGGAGCTCACCTGGGCCCGGCACAGGGCGGTTCAAGAGGTTTCAGGTCCAGGGCGGGGGTGCGATGCTGAGGCCGGGGTCGGGGGGAAGCCTCAGCCTGGAAGGGGAATGGGAAGCGATGGGAAAGGCGATCTCGGCGCCCCGGGTCCGAGCACGTGGCCCCGGCGGGGAGGGGGACGGCGATGAAAGGCGTCAGGCTGGACCTGGGGCCTTGGGATTGGCCCAGGGAAGGGGATTTCCAGTCCCTTCGCTCCCGAGCCGTGTTTGCCATTCCGTGCCGACATCTGGTGGCAGCGCCGACACTCCTGGCGCTGTTTTATCACATCGGGATGAGATGCGGGCGGCTCGGGGCTGCCCGGTGCAGGAATGCGACTCGCCTGAATGACGGCCGAACCCGCGGCACGGGGACTTAGGACAGAAAATTCCACCTGGGCATATCATATTTCCCCGTGGATTGGACGTTGTCGAGTTGGGAAATACCTGAACTCTGTTCTCACTTGAAGTCAGGAGGCTCCTGCCCTGACTTTTATCCTGGGGATCCTGCCCTGAGCTTTATCCCAGAGATTCTGCCCTCCCTGAGTTTTATCCCGGGGCTGGCCTGTAACCCCAGGGCCAGGCAGGTGCTGCTCCCGTGCTGGAATTACATCAGCACTGCCCGTAACAGGTCTTTAGTGAGAGCTTCTCATCCAGTTCCTTCCCTACATTGTTTAGCAGAGTTTATTTAGACTGGCCTGATAAAGTCAAGCTGTACTAAACCCATCACCTAAGGCCACGCTCATAACAGCCTCAGGGCTTTTTTTTTGTTTTTATCCCCCTTTTTTTTAATATAAGGGGAGGGGAGCAGCACAGGCTGGTGATTCACATGTCATGGTCGTACGATATTGCGTCCGTGCGTGTCCTCTCTCTCTCTTGCATCATGGCCTGGACAAAGGCCACAGGTTTCTGAGGATGCATGCCCTGGATCTCTGAGTTTGCTGGAGCTCAAATTCCACGTGCGGGAATTCCAGGGGAAAATCCCTGCCTGCATCATCGCCATGTCCTCGGAGCAGACGACATCAGGTGCCTGCTGGGCGCCGCGTTTATCCCTGGTTTTCTCCTGCTGCTGTCGGCGGCTCTGGGATGTGTTTCATCCACATTGATGTCAGGAGTTCAGAGAGGGGTCTCTCTTTGGTTGCAGGGTCCAGCTCCTTTTGGGATCACCTCAGGAGTAAAACAAACCAGGGATGGAAGCAGGGAAAGTTTAAAATTTGATGCCTTCCCGAACTCTTTCTCCAGGCTTGATCCCCCGTAAGGAAGAGGCTTTTAGCTGATGAGGGATTCCTGCCTCTAATTCCTCTGCATCCAGGCTTTCTTGGGCTGTTTACCGTGGGTGAAAACTCCTGAATTCCACCGTGCTGGATTCTCCAACTGATATTTTAGTCAGGGATGGCAGGAGGGTGCTGCGGGCTGATAATGTTATCGTGCACTTGTTGCTGCTCCCCGTAAAGCGACGAAACCCCGTGGCTGAGGGGCCTTTCCAAGCTGCAGACAACGCTGTAGATCACCCTCACAGCGTGGCAGAGTTCAGGTTGGAAACAAACACGGATTTTTTTCTCCCCCATGGAAGTGGGATAAATTGTCCCTTCACTCCCGGGGCTTCCAAGACCAGAGTGGGTGAAGCCGTTGTGGCTGGAGCTCCTCAAGCGGATGAAAAAAGCACTCTACAAACTTGCTGGAGAAAGAGGAGCAGAGCCAGATCCTGGGAGATGCAGGGCCAGAAGGCCTTGGAAGGACACGGATTTGATCCCTCCGAGCCAGGAGCTGGCCGGGGCTCGGGGGCTCTGTGCCGTGCTGCTGCCGGGGCTTTGTCCCCGCCGTGGCCTCTGGCCGGTGTCACTGCTGGCGTTGGCGGCTCTGTGTCACCTCTGCAGCCCCGTGAGCATCCATCCCCGACCTGCTGCAGCCGGCTTTGCCGGGAAATGTCCCGGGAGGAGGCGGGGACCAGGCGAGAGCGGTGCTGCGGGCAGGGGACGGGAGGGCGGCTCTATTGTTCCAGCCGTGCCGTGCAGCTTCTGACTCACGGCAGAAATATTTCCTTCGAAAGGCAGATTTTACTGCCTTTACTTTACTTTACTTTACTGCCTTTACTGCCTTTCGAGGGGAGGGGAAAGGGTCTCCTGCAGCCCGTGGGTGTTGTGGCAGGTCACTCCCTGCCACCCAGGGTAGAGGGGCAGGTGCTGGAGGTAGGGGCAGCTTTATATCCATGGATATTTAGCTCTATATCCATAGATATCTAGCTTTATATTCATGGATATCCAGCTCTATATCCATGGATATCTAGCTCTATATCCATGAATATCCAGCTCTATATCCACGGATATCTAGCTCTATATCCACAGATATCCAGCTCTATATTCACAGATATCTAGCTCTATATCCATGGATATCCAGCTCTATATCCACGGATATCCAGCTCTATATTCACAGATATCTAGCTCTATATCCATGGATATCCAGCTCTATATCCATGGATATCTAGCTCTATATCCACAGATATCCAGCTCTATATTCACAGATATCTAGCTCTATATCCATGGATATCCAGCTCTATATCCACGGATATCCAGCTCTATATTCACAGATATCTAGCTCTATATCCATGGATATCCAGCTCTATATCCACGGATATCTAGCTCTATATCCACAGATATCCAGCTCTATATTCACAGATATCTAGCTCTATATCCATGGATATCCAGCTCTATATCCACGGATATCCAGCTCTATATTCACAGATATCTAGCTCTATATCCATGGATATCCAGCTCTATATCCACGGATATCTAGCTCTATATCCACAGATATCCAGCTCTATATTCACAGATATCTAGCTCTATATCCATGGATATCCAGCTCTATATCCACGGATATCCAGCTCTATATTCACAGATATCTAGCTCTATATCCATGGATATCCAGCTCTATATCCACGGATATCTAGCTCTATATCCACAGATATCCAGCTCTATATTCACAGATATCTAGCTCTATATCCACGGATATCCAGCTCTATATCCACGGATATCTGTGGAGCAGCTCTGTGCTTGTCACCTGTAAGAAACAGAGTTCGAGATAAAGAGTTTTTGGTAGAGTTTAGAGAAGGATAAAGTAAGAGGCAAAAGTCCAGCGCTGTTCCTGGTGGACAGTCAAAGAACACACGGGTAAATACCGACAGTGTTATTTTTATACGGTTATATCGCTGAGGTACACGCACATCCATGTGTTTCATGCATGATTCAAACATTCCTGCCAACTTTCTGATGTTTTGGGAACTCCTTTGTTTGGCTTCTTCGCACTCCGGCTTATCTGCGTGACATCCTGCGTGTCAGGTCAATCTATTTGATTTCTTCTTGTGTCTCCATGCTGCTGTTTCACATCCTCTGGTAAGGATTTAGTGCGTCCTCCTTAAATTTAACATGGAATTCTCTAATTGTCTTTGGTTTGTGTCACGGCTATCTTATCACTTGGAGGATTCAGCCAAGGGAAAGGGGAGCAACATGATCGCTTTACACCATTTGTTTGGTTCCATAGAGCTATTTTAACACCTGGTGTTCAGCTAAGGCCTATAATACAGTATATTCACCCTACTACTATTTCTATAAACTATGCAGTACATATTTAAACTTATAGATTTTGTTATACTGAATAACAAAATATATGTAGCTAAACAAAGGCATACACGATATTATACCTGAATACTTATGATTAATGCAAAAACTAATATAGAAATGCAAAAGCCAGTATCATACTGCAGTCCACGTTTTTTTAACGTCACTGCAGGAAAAAACAAAAACCCTCCAACAACATTTTCAATGTTAGAGAGTCAAGGCATTACTTTATTCTGGCCAGGATGTTGTTCAGGCCAGGATGTACCACAGAAATCATCTCGTCCACACATAGCCCGGGTGTGCAGAGAGGATCATTCCGTGGCACGTGGCTTTTACCAGATTTTTCAGATCCTTTATACAGTCCACACTCACAGAAATGAATGTCCAGTGTTCACTGATCCCAAGTTGTGTAGCTCTTGGTATTTGGTCTCCTGTTGGACCCGGATTTCTTCACTTCTGATGTTAATTAGCTCTTCATTCCTGGGTTTTCTTATCAGTTTTTTCCGGAGGAGCTGTCTCCAGCTGTGCCAGAGGCAGAGGCTGGGGCAGATGTTCGGAGCTGGCTGCTGATGTTCTGTAGCTGTTCCACCCATGGCCTTTCATCTCTCGGGGTTATTCCCGGGCTGCTGAAATGCTGAGTCCATCAGGCCTCACCTGGGAAAACAACACCTTGGGAAGGAGCTTCAGTTCCCTTCCCCTGGGGCAAAGGTGAACAAACCTGGCTAAAGTTATATATATATGAAAAAAAAAATTCCAACTGGTATGTTTTCCAACAGGGACAGCTTTTTATCCATCGATATCCAGCTTTTTATCCATGGATCTCCAGCTTTTTATCCACGGATATCCGTGGAGCAGCTCTGTGCTGGCTCAGAGGCCAATGGCATTGTCCCCGATGGGGACACTGAGGTGCCCCAAAACCCCCCAGAGCCTGAGGGGACAAACGGCCCTTCCTGCCGAGCATCGTCCCCCTGGAGTGACCCTGCCAGGGCGGAAGGAGCTGAGGCAGCAGAAAAAGGCTGTGGAGAGCTGGCGGAAATGTGACTTTTCTTCCTGATCCGCGGCAGGATAACGGGGATAACACAGGAACACGAGGCCACGCCGTGCCCCGGGAGCCCCGAGCGGCAACGCAGGGGTTTCTGGTGGGCACCGGGGCCACCTTCCAGCCTTGACACGGCGCCGGTTTCCTCCCACAGAGCCGTTCCTCGTCCCGGCTCTTCCCTTCCTTCCAGGGGGGCTGTCGGTGCGCTCAGAAATTGGGGAAGGAAAAGGGGTTGTTAGTGAATCTTTGCCTCGCTGATAACCTGGCAGCTGGAATTCCCCCCCTGCAAACCTCCAGAGCCTCCTCGGGAGGCTTTGCCAAGGAAAAACCGGCCCTGGTTTGGGGGAAGTGCCTTTGCCTGAGGCAAGAGAAGGTTTGGCCTCTGGCTCTGCTTCAGTGGGCACAGCAGCTCTCACCCTTCCCTTTCACCCCGTGGATTGGGGTGGTTTTTAACCCGATTTTTCTGTGTTTTTTAACCCGATTTTTCTGTGTTTTTTAACAGGCAGCCCTTCTGGGAACCAGTGCTGTCACCCTGAGGAGGAGGGACAGCTCGGATCTCTTGGATCCAGGCTGGGGAGAGAAAGATGATTACTACCTGAAAGGCGACGGTCTCTACTGCCAGAAGTGCCCTGCAGGTGAGGAGGTCTCGGCGCTGAGCCCACCTGTGCAGCCTCTCTGGGCTCCTGTTCCGTGTCCCGGCTCCTCCCGAGGGGCAGCAGAGCTCCAGCTCTGCCCTGCTCCACTGCCGTGGATCGAAGCACTCATTATGGGATATATTTTCCTTTTGCTGGCTCCTCATTTGCCTCTGAGCTTCGCTGGTGGTGGAATCACAGAATCCTTCAGCTTGGAAAAACCCTCCAAGGCCACCGAGTCCAAGGTGTGCCCGATCCCCACCCTGTCACTGAGTGCCACGTCCAGGCTTTCCTTGGACCCCTCCAGGCACTCCAAACCTCCCTGGGCAGCCCCTGCCAGGGCCTGACCCCCTTTTCCATGCAGAAATTCCTGCTGCTGTCCAGCCTGTCCCTCCCCTGGCCCAGCCTGAGGCCGTTCCCTCTCCTCCTGTCCCTCTTCCCTGGGAGCAGAGCCCGACCCCCCCTCAGTGCCCCTCCTGGCAGGGAGTTGTGCAGAGCCACAAGGTCCCCCCTGAACCCCCTTTGCCCCTTTCCCAGCTCCCTCAGCCTCTCCTGGGGCTCCATTCCCATTCCCTGTGTGCTCAGAGCTGCCCTTTCTCTTCAGGCACCTACATCGCCGAGGAGTGTAAGGAACAGAACGGCTCTGGCAGGTGTGAGCCCTGCGGACACGGGGAATACATGGAATATCCAACCGCCTTCCGGTGGTGCCGGGACTGCTGGAAGTGCAGGGAAGGTACGAGCTGGGGGCAGCAGGGCCGATGGCTCAGGCTGGGTCCAGCTGAGCCCTCTAAGAGCACAGTGTCACCTGCAGTGTCCCCAGAGAGTGGCTGGGGCTGGAATCTGTGCACGTGCCAGACCTGCAGCTGTTAAAGGCCACATCCCTGGCGCAAAGCTTGGACACGGAGCAGGAGGACGAGGCTCCCAGCAGCACTGGCAGCTGCTGGTGGAGTTTGATCCAGGCACTGCTTTTCCCTTGGTACGGGCAGCTTTGGGGCAGGAAAAGGCTGAAACTCAACAGCAGGGAGGGACTCGGTCCTGCCCGGACCTGCGGCTCGGCTGGGCTGGCAGCGGAGGGGCCGGGATGGAGCCGTGTCCCCTCTGTCCCACAGATCAGGAGGAGCTGAGTCCCTGCCAGCCCACCAGGAACACGGTGTGTGCCTGCAGGAGCGGCACCTTCTGCCCCCCGGACCACCCCTGCGAGATGTGCCAGAAGTGCCGGCCCAGGTGGGTCGGGTGCGGCGGCGGCGGCGGCTCCGGCGGGATCCGTGCTGCAGCTCCGGCTGCTGAGCCCGCCCTGTCTCCCCCTTTGCCAGGTGTCCCGAGGGCCAGGTGGTGCTGAAAGCCTGCACACGTCACAGCGACCTCCAGTGCGGCCCTGCCACGGACACCGTGCCCCGCTGTGAGTGGGAGATGGGCTGAGGGCTGGGAGCAGCTGCGGGGGCACAGCTGGAGCTGCTGCGGGGGCACAGCTGGAGCAGCTGCTCACAGCCCTGTTTGATCTGCTTTAGACGTCTGGGCCATCATCGGGATCGCGGCTGTGAGCCTGCCCGGGATTGCGTTCTGCGTCTGGAAATACTGCTGCAGCTCCCCAGGTGGGTGCAGGGGACCCCCAGAGCACCCACCTTGGCCGGGGGCTCTGCAGGGGGCTGGGCTGGGTGGGAGCAGGGCCCTGCCTGGGGAAAGAGGGATCACAGCACTGTTTCCATCTTCCAGGGGATGGGAGACCCTCAAGCAGGAGGCCCTACAAAATGGTGGTGAGTTCCTGGGATGGCGGGGGGGGGTGGGGTGAGGTCCCCCATGCCCTCTGCTCCCCACGTGGCCAGCAGCTCCTGGGCAGCCTGGAGGAGCAGGGGGATGAGTCTCATCCAGCTGGGAAGGCAGGAGGAGCAGGGGGATGAGTCTCATCCAGCTGGGAAGGCAGGAGGAGCAGAGGGATGAGTCTCATCCAGCTGGGAAGGCAGGAGGAGCAGGGGGATGAGTCTCATCCAGCAGTTCCTGGGAAGGCAGGAGGAGCAGGGGGATGAGTCTCACCCAGTTGGGAAGGCTGGAGGAGCAGGGGGATGAGTTGCATCCAGCTGGGCAGGCTGGAGGAGCAGGGGGATGAGTCTCATCCCTGCAGGGTTGTGCTAGAGCTGGGCCAAGCAGAGGAGGCTCTCTGGTAGTGCCCTGGGTGCTTCCAGCCCCCTCCTCAGTGCCATTAACCCTTCCCTGGTGGCAGTGCTGGCACATCCAGGGTCCCTGATGGAGATCCCAGGGTAGGGCAGGGCTGTGCTCACCCAGAGCTCCTCCAAGCTCGGGATGAGCAGGAGATCCGTGCCCTTGGATCCATGGCAGGCTCCTGCCTTCCCAAAACACCACAGTTTGTGTTTCTCCCCTGCCCCAGAGCTCCACGGTTCGAAAGCTGCTGTGGAACAAGAGGGGGAATGCGGGGACAGAGGACAACGCTGCCAACGCACACCTGCAGAACCAGCAGTGCCAGAAGGTGGCACAGACCACGGTACGTGTAAGGGCACCCTCTGTCCTGTCCTGCTCAGCCACGATCTGGTCAGCCTGGGGGGCTTCCAGGGCTGGACTGCTCAGGGAGATGGTGAAGGGTCTCAGGATGGCGAAATCTGCTCCTTGCAGCCAGAGTTCTCTGAGGATTTAATGCTGATGCTGAGCAAGCGCAGCTCTTGTCGCCCCCAGCTCAGGGCCTGCTGCCATCCCAGAGCCAGGAAACACGGACAGCCTGGGGGTGGGTGCTGCTCTGCCCCCCCAGCAGCCCCAGGAGAGAGGGAGAGGGTCTTCAATCCCCATAAATCACACTTTGGTGGTGGGGCTTGGTGGGCGCTGTGGGACATTGTAGTTCCAGGAGTGACATTGTAGTTCCAGGAGTGACATTGTCATTCCAGGGGTGACATTGTAGTTCCAGGAGTGATATTGTAGTTCCAGGAGT
Source organism: Picathartes gymnocephalus (assembly GCA_013390045.1). NCBI lineage: Eukaryota > Metazoa > Chordata > Aves > Passeriformes > Picathartidae > Picathartes > Picathartes gymnocephalus. Next base: position 14,301 of record WEKY01036060.1, read on the forward strand.
GACATTGTCATTCCAGGGGTGATATTGTCATTCCAGGTGATGCCGCAGAGTGGGAGTGAGAGAGCCAAGAGGAGTCTGGTTCCAGCACCAGGGAATGACCCCATTCACGGTGAGTGCTGGAGGCCAGGGGCTGTGCTGGGGTCCAGGGGCTGTGCTGGGGGCTGAGATCCCTGCCCCAGGGACCCAGGGGCTGGGCTGGGGGCTGAGATCCCTGCCCCAGGGACCCAGGGGCTGTGCTGGGGGCTGAGATCCCTGCCCCAGGGGCTGTGCTGGGGGCTGAGATCCCTGCCCCAGGGGCTGTGCTGGGGGCTGAGATCCCTGCCCCAGGGGCCCGTGCTCGGCCCCGGGCTCTGAGCTGTCCCCTTCCCCCTGCAGTGCTGCGGCGCTCCTTTTACACCTTCGCCAAAAAGGTCCCCAAGGACGACTGGAAGAAATTCGGCCGCAGCCTGGACCTGGAGGAGAACGACATCGTCCTGGAGTGGACAGATGATGCTTTCTACCAGATGCTCTACAGGTGGCTGAGCAGGGAAGGCTCCAAGGCCTCCGTGACCACGCTGCTGGAGACCCTGCACCGGCTCCACCTCAGCGGGGTGGCAGAGGACATCTCCTCCACCCTGGTCCAGAGTGGACTTTTTGTTTTGGATGAAACGAGCTGAAGGGGGCGGCCGCACCTCCCTCCTACAAGCTAAAACCGTTACATACCTCCCAGAACACTTGAATGCTGCTGGTAGCTCTCCCCTGGCTCCTCTCCTCTTGAAGGCATCACAGTGTTCAGCTGAGCCAGGAGGAGCTGGGCCTCACGCCAAGAACGAGCCTCGGGCTCCTCTGTGCCGCGGTGGCAGGTTCCATGTCGGTGCTTCCTCGTGACATCCACGCTGGTTTCTGGATTTCACTGGGTCAATGTGAAGGTGTTCAAATAATTTCAAGTTGTTTCTGGGACCATCTCTCTCGGAAGCGCCGGTACTTCCCCGATATCTTCGGGATCAGTGCGGAGAAGGGCTTTGGCAGGGTTTTTGGCAGCCCTGTGGTTTTTAACGGGATCGTCCTTATTTCTCCGAGGATTCCTGGCACCATGAAATGGCTTCTGCTTCCCTACCATCACTGAGTAAGCTTCGTTCTGCATGCTTGGTGGTTCTGCAAGCTCAGCTGGGGCCTCGGGTTGCTTTCTGTAGAGTAAGTTGTGTTTTAAGGGATTCTGCTTGCTCTTAGGAACCAGTTTGAAACTGGTTGGAGTTGGAGGGGAGATTGGGAATGATTGAGTTGCACTATTGTCACTGGGGTTGCCTGGGGACAGGGACAGTGCAGGGGTCACCCAGCCCAGCCCCTGCCAGGAACAGCGACGTCTTCCACTCCACCAGGTTGCTCCAAACCCTATCCAGCCTGGCCTGGAATGTTTCCTGGGATGGGGCACCTTATCTGGGCAGCCTCTCTGCCAGTGTTTACCCACCCTCATTGTGAAACAGTTCTTCCTAATATCTAATCAAATGTGACCCTCATTCCGTTTGAAGCCATTCCCGTGTCCTGGCACTCCAGGCCCTTGTCCCCAGTCCCTCCCCAGCTCTCCTGGAGCCCCTTTAGGCACTGAAAAAGGCTTGAAGTTCTCCCAGAACCTTCTCTTCTGCAGGCTGGATCATCCCAGCTCTCCCAGCCTGGCTCCAGAGCAGAGGGGCTCCAGCCCTCAGAGCATCTCCATGGCCTCCTCTGGATTTGCTCCAGCAGCTCCACATCCCTGTGATGTTGGAGGCCCCAGAGGTGCAGGTGGGGTCTCACCAGAGCTGAGGAGAGGGCAAAAATGCCCTGGTGGCCCTGCTGGCCCTAGGTTGGCCCCATTCCCGTGGCCATGGGGTGGCTGTGCTGTCCCTGTGTCCCCAGGCAGCACGGAGGGGTGAATGCGAGCGTGACTGTGGGTACCCACTGCCCATGCCAGCCCCGTGGGCAGCTCCTCAAACACTGTGCTTCACACAGAGCTCAGGGACAACCCAGCTGCAAAAACAGCTGGAGAAACTACTGCATTACTTGAGTCGCCACCCCAGTACAGCCCAGCCCAGCAGGACCTTCCCCAGTGTGGTTGGGAGGGTGCCCAGCACCTCTCCCGCTGCCCTCCCTTCTCTCCCACCCTCCAACACCGCACCCACGAGCAGGAATTTTGTACTTATTTATTTAGCAATCGTAAATGTTACATATATTAACTTTAAAGTTATATAAAAATATCGGGTTTTTGTTATGCATGGTTGTGTGTTTTTGTACAGAGCTCTGGCCCAGCCAGTTTGCTATTTCCAGTTTTTTACATTTCTCTGTTTATGAAGGAAGAGTTAACTTTAAAAAAAAAAAAAAAAATCCTCCTGATTTTCTCGTCTGGTTTGATTTTTTTTTCCCCCCCAGAACTCTGGTGAGGGCCTGTCCAGGGTCTCAGTGGACACCAAGGTCCCAGTGGACACCAGGTGCTTCACGTGGCACTGAAGACTCAGCCCATGGAATTAACGCTCGGCCACCCCAGCATCCTGCCGGGAATGGTCCCCAAGGGTCCCTTCTGCCAGGGCGATCCCTCGGCAGCCAGCCTGGCCTTTATTTACCCTACACCAGAGTCCCGTGCTTTGTCCCCTGCCCAAGCAGGGGGTGACACCTGTCCCTCTGTCCCTCGCGCCGGGGGTGGCAGCAGCGGCGCTGACCCGGAGCTGCCCCGGGAGGCTCCGGCTCCACCCAGCCAGGGCTCTGTGTGCTGCGGTAGCTGCGTTGCAAATCCATGCAGTGCTCGGTGAGAAAAGGGCTCTGCCGAACCCCCCAGAAACGCCCCTGGAGCTGCTGCCCAGCCCCGGCACTGCGCAGGGGATTCACCGAGAGCGCGGGGCCGCTGTGAGAAGCAGGAGCTGCCGCCGACCTGCCCGGAGGGTTCGTGCCCAGGGGCCTCTCCTGGGGATCCTCCTGCACCCCCCGAGCGTGCAGACCTGGGCAGGAGCTCCTGCAGAGCCAGGCACATGCAGGGTTCGGTGCCAGCGTTCGGGTCCTGGCCCGGGGCAAGGCGGGCAGGGCTCGGAAGCAGCGGTGGGTGCCCGATCTGTGGGGAAGGGAAGGGAAGCCGTGGTCCTACCTGCTCGCTGGGGCTGCCGAGGCTCAGAACACCGAGGGTGAGGAGCCACCTCGCTCCTGCATCCGTGGCTGAGGGCGGGCAGGCGGAAGGAGAGGCTCCAGGGTGCTCCAGGAGGCCAGCTGGGAAAGAGGAGCAGCGTGGAGCGGGAGGGGACACCACCGGGAACATCCCCCGGAGCTCCTCCAGCAGCAGCCTCGGCCAGGGATGGGCTCCAAGGAGCTTCCCCCATCCCAGCTGGGGAGGGGTCGGAGGTTTGGGTGCCTCCTGCCCTGCCCGGCAGCCCCGCAAAGCCCTGCAGGGACACAAGGTGGGATGGGCAGAGTTAGTCCCACGGAAAAGCTGCCTGGTGCTGTGCCAGGGGTTGGGTCCTGCAAGGCCTCGCTGTCCCTGCCCATGCCAGGAGCACCGGGAGGGGGTGATGGCATCACCCCAAGCCTGGCACAAGGACGTGCCCGCCCAGCTGCTCCTCCCACACACACAGGGACCACGCCGGGCTTTTAAAATACCATTTATTACAACGGAGCCTTCCAGGCTAAAATCCCAAGCCGAGGGCTCGGGGTTGGATTCTGGTGTGGCAGGTTGAGGGAGTGGGCTTGGCTTTGGGATAGAGTTGGGGGTTTTTTGCTTTGTTTTCTGTCTAAACCAAAGTGAAGAGTTAAGAACAGGGAGGAGAGGACGCTGGTCCCCTCCATGCCCTGAATTAGGACAGACCCCTCGTGGGGGAGATGCTGCAGTGCCTGGAGGCATTTGGGAACCGGGGTCCCCTGCCCTGTGCCTGACCCTGCTGTCAGTCGAATGGGGTGGCAGGACCCCCACGGTGGCTCCGGGTGGCGAGATGCCATCAGACACCCAAACCACATCCCAGAGCTTCTGGTTCCAAATCAAAGTGGAAGCAGGATGTGTTTCCTCTTCTTCTTTTTCTTCTTTCTCATGCTGCTGATGTTCCAAAAAAAAAAAAAAAAAAAAAAAAAAAAATCTAATCGATTTCCAACAAAAATTCCGAAACGAAACCACAACACAGCCCTGGTGCTCCTGTAAACGTGAGTTCCTCCTGCTGCTCGGGCTCTGCCAGTCCTGCCACGGGGAGAGCAGGGCTCCAGGAGCGCCGGGGGCTGGCCCCGAGCCCCTCTCCAGGGACCGCCCCTGCGGCCCCGCCGTCTGCTCCGGGGCTTGTGCCGCTCCACGCCGGGCGCTGGGGCAGGGCACCCCACCCTTCCTCCTCCTCCTTCTCCTCCCCGTCTCCTCCCAGGGACGCTGGAGCCAGGGCAAGGACGGGCTTTCAAACCACAGCCGAGGAGGAGGAGGAGGAGGAGGAAGAGGAGGCTGTGGCTGCCGACGATGAAGGAGAGGAAGAAGGGGAGGAGGAGGCGTTCCAGAAGAGCCACCGCCTCTTGGGCTGCCGTTTGAGGTGGAGGTAGTCTTCCTTCTCCCGCTCCTTCTTCGCCCGCTGGTAGTGATCCTCCTCCTTCAGGTACCACACCGGCGGCCAGCGGTGCTTCTCGAAGTACTCCTGGTTCTCTGCGGGCACACGGGGGGGGGGTGAGGGCGGGGCCAGGACCGCCAGGACCCTCCTGTCACCTCCCCCTGGCTGCCACTCACCTCCCGACATGGCCTTCATGTCGCGGGGGAACTTGCGGCAGACGTTGTTGTAGTTGGTGCAGATGTGGTGCAGGCACCAGTCGGCGAGCTGGTAGGCGCAGTGGAACTGGGGAACAGGGGACACCAGCTCAGGGCCACCAGCTCAGGGCCAGCACCAGCGATTCGCCTCATTTCTCCAGGGACATCCAAGGCCAGGCCTGGTTGTCCAGCTCCTGGAGCTGCCAGAGCCCTCTGTGTGTCACTTTTAGCACCCCCAGCCCTGCCAGACCCCTCTGTGTGTCACCTTTAGCACCCCCAGCCCTGCCAGACCCCTCTGTGTGTCACCTCGGTCACTCCCAGCCCTGCCAGACCCCTCTGTGTGTCACCTCTATCACCCCCAGCCCTGCCAGACCCCTCTGTGTGTCACTTTTAGCACACCCAGCCCTGCCAGACCCCTCTGTGTGTCACCTTTAGCACCCCCAGCCCTGCCAGACCCCTCTGTGTGCCACCTTGAGCACTCCCAATCCTGCCAGACCCCTCTGTGTGGCACCCCCAGCGCTGCCAGCACGGGCTCCTGTCCTACCTGAGCCAGCTCCAGGAACACGAGCACGTCCCCATCGATGTCCACCATCATCTGCGCCGCCTCCATCAGGCCGGTGACCGTGTACTGCTCTGCACAGGGGACACACGGCCTCAGGGCGTGGCTGCAAGGGGTGACAGTCCCCCAGCCGTGCTGCAGCCACCGGGACTCACCTGTGAGAGCCACCAGGTGCGGCAGGCAGAGGCGGTTGGCGAGGATGATGAGCTTCATGTCATCCAGGTCAGGGCTGGAGCTGAACTGGCCCGTGTACAGGTACTCCAGCACCGCCCGCATGCAGCTCTTGCTGGTGTGAGGAAGTGCCACCTGCCAGACACACACTGTCACCTCCTGGCCGGCCCCATCGCTGTGCCACCCTCCCGGGGAGCTGCCCTCACCTCGTTGGTGGAGCTCTCCACGAAGGGGCCGCCGAACATCGCGGCCATCCAGTCACAGCTGGAGATGAGCAGGGGCTTGTGGGCACTGATAGCACCGTCATCCAGCACGAAGGTGACATCTGGGGACAAGCAGAGAGCTGCTGCTGGGAGCGGCCCTGCCACCTGGGGCTCAGCCACAGAACGCCTCACTCCCGGGACAGCAGAGGGAAGGGGACAGTGCCTGGCATATCCTGTAATTTTTTCCCTAAAAAAATCTCTTTTTTATCCAGCTTTCCCTGCCAGCTCAGAGGAGCTCAGGGAAGAGCTCCAGCAGTGCTCTGCCTATTCCAAGGGGTTTTCCCAGGCCACTCCACAACACTTTTTGCCAGCAAGGGGAAAACCTGGGAAGCAAATGTCACACCCAAACTTGAGTCCTTGGAGAGCTGGGAAGGAGGTTGGGGATCTCCCGCCCCGCTCTCCAGAGCCTCTCCCAGGGGCTGCTGAGGGCCAGCACACATCTGTCCCTCACAGGGACGGCCTGACCATATTAGGATCCATCTCCATGAGACAAATCCAGCCAGAGGGAGGCTGGGACATTCACGTCCCCCCTGGGATGTCACCTCGTGCTGGTGGCTCATGGTGCTCACTGAAAAGCTGGGAAAATCCTACTAAGGGCACTTGCTCCTCATAAATCAGGATGACCCTGTGAAAAGCCGGGCTGGGAGAGAAGGAAGTGGCCTTTGCAGCTCTTCCGTAAACAAACAGAGCTGCTGGGCCAGCTGGGGAGCGGGAAACCCTGGGGAAGGGATTCACACTCACTTTCTTGGGGGAAAAAAAAGTGATAACAATCCCCAAACAGCAAAGCGTGACCGAAAACCCCAGGGGAGGCGCAGCTGGCCCCTCACACGTGGAGCAAAGCCAGGAGCTCTGAGCCACCACCCACCCCGGGAGCCCCCAAAAAGGAGCAGGCTGCTGCTCCTGGAGCCGTACCCGAGAAAGTCCCCTTGGCCAGGCATTCCTTCACCCGGTTGGTCCTCCGGACGTGGAAGGCTTTGGTGATCTCCTGGTTCATGAACGCCTCGTTGTTGAGGATGTTGGCCACCATCATGCGCAGGTCGAACACCTCCAGCAGCTCGGCGATGTGAGCGATGTGCATCAGGTCCCGCTCGTTCTCGTCCAGCTCGCCCGTGTACAGGTACTTCAGCACGGCCCGGAAAGGGCCCGGCTGGATGGACGCGTCCATCTTCACCACCACCATCAGCTTGGACTTGTAGGTCAGCGGGTCCTCGGCCATCTCCTCCTGGATGCTGGTGAAGGCCCGGCTCCACGAGGAGAGGTTCCGGCCCCGCCGCAGCCCGCGCTCGCCGTTCTCGTAGCGGTTGCCCCGCAGGATCCCGTCACTGGTGGAGGCTCTAAGGCACGGTTTGCGCTGGCCGGGTCCGGCCTCCTCGGCGCTCTCGCAGATGTCAAAGCTGGCGGCCCGCAGGAGGAAATCCCGCCCGTGGTGCCTCTCCTCCTGGTGCAGCATCCGCTCAGCGGCCGCGGTGACGGCCACCCCGAAGCCATGCCCCGCGGTGCTCTGCTGGTCCTCCTCGCTCAGGTCCATGAGGAACAGGTCGTAAAATTTGGAGGAGGAGGTGGAGAGGTAGATCTTGTGTGCGTAGATTTTGATCTTCTCTTGCAGCACCAGGATGACGTCCGCGCACAGGGGGTCCTCCAGGAGGTGGGCTGGACGCTCCTCGTTGTTGGAAGGGGGGTCCGGGACGATGATGATGGGAGGAGGGGGCTTGGGGGGCAGGAAGGGGGCTTGGAGCAGGGGCCGCTGCACGTTGCGCAGGTGGGACTTCCAGAACTGCAGGTGGCGGCGGGAGATGAGGGCGGCGCGGATGGCGTTGTCAAAGACGTCCTTGACGCCGAACTGGGCCACCACGCTCGTCTCGTAATAAGGGATCCCCAGCTCCTTGGCGACCTCTCTGCCCTTCTCCGGGGGAAGGATCTCGTTAGGTTTGATTGGCCTGAAAGAGACGGGAGATAATTAACGGAGAGACCTCTTGAGACAAGGAGGGCAGGCAGGGACATCTCCAGGGCACGAGGGAGGGTCCCACCTGGCCAAGGGTCGCCGTGCCCGGTTGACGGCCTCCAGGTCGGCGTAGCGCAGGTCGAGCTGGCAGCCCACCAGGATGACGGGGGCGCGGGGACAGAAGTGTTTGATCTCCGGGTACCACATGGTCTTCACATGGTGCAGGGAGTTGGGGTTGGCGATGGAGAAGCACAAAACCACAACGTCGGACCTGTGAGGGGACAAGGGGTCAAGATCCGGTTTGGGGACTCCTGTCAGAATCCAAGGCAATAAATTAGACTTTAAATCGCACAAGAGTGATCCCGTCTCTGTCCCAACCATCCCGACAGACTCCCTCCCTGCCCAGGGTAGCGCCAGGCTCTGCCTCTCCCTACCTGCCGTAGGCAAAGCGCCTGTCCTTGTGGTGGTCACCAAAGGTGTCCCAGAGGCGCAAGGACACGCTGACATCGTCTACCACATCCCGGGAGCGCTCCAGCACCTGCGGGAACAGAAAACCATCCCGCTCCTCAGTCCCTGAGCCCCACAACGGGGCTGTCCCCACTGTGGGGAGTAAATCACAACCCCCACGTGGAGAGGACGCGGCTCCACCTCCTCGGGCTTGCCATGGGGTGTCCACAAGCCCCCCCCAGCAGCCCTCACCTCCTGGCAGACGCGGTACTGGTCGATGGCCCACACCGTGGGCACGTGGGTGGCGAGGAGCTGGTACTGGGTCAAGGTGGCGTTGCAGGCGCGGGCACAGATGAGCCGGGTCTTGCCCACCGCGTTGTCCCCGACCACGACGCACTTGATGGTTTCTACGTTTGGCCTCTCATAATCCATGTCAGAATCCATTAATTGGGACCTGTGGGGGGCAATGAGGGCTCGGCAAACACAGCCAGGACCAGCCAGGAGGGCTGGCTCCAGGGCGCCAGAGCGGGACAAAGCAGGAGGATGCTGACACTCCCTGGCAGCTTGGGGAAGCTCTGCAGCAGCTGCCCAGCCCTTCCCAGCTCGCTGTCCCTGCCAGTCCCCTTTAAAATTTCATGTTCTGGTGGCAGCGTGGCTGCTGTGCCGCGTCAGACACACGGCCTGCGTTGGATTGCGCCCTCCTCCCTCCCGGCACTCCGGCTCATGCTTGTTCATGTGAGATGAGGCTTTTTTTTTTTTTTTTTTTCCCTCTCCCTTCCTCCTCTTCCTTTTCTCCTTCTCCAGCGTTTGCAAGAGAAGCTTCCAGAGCCGCCTGATCGAGTGCACACGCGGGCAGCGCCAGGCTCCGCTGCGTGGCAGGGGATACACTGACCTGGCCCCCTTTTCCCACCCCATTCCTAAGGGGATATTTACTCCCAGCTAAGAGCAGCAAGAAGAAACTCCTCAGGTTTCCCTGAGGCTCAGCAGCCATGGGGATTGAGAAAGCTCCCAGGAGCAGGTGTGACCCCAACGCTCCCAAGAGAGACGTTGGTGCTGCGGGTGCTGCAAAGCTGATGAGCAGCACCCAGCTGTGCCCAGGTGTGTCACCCATTCCCTGCTCAAAGCCAGAGCTTAAATCAGCCAGAATTAACTCATTGCAGCATGAACCCAAGGGTTTATGTGGTTTCCAGGGGGAGAAGCACTGAGGGAATTGAGGGAGAGCAAGAAGGACAAAAAACCCCCCCACATCCAAATTTCTCCGAACTTCCCAAGGCCAAGGATCTCTTCCCCCTCATCGCTCCCTCCTGGCAGCGGCCTCCTGAGCTGCTATAATAAACCACCAGCGCAGTGAGCGAAAATACCCGGTAACGATGGCAACCGAGCCCTGCATGTGGGACCACAGCTCCCCAAACCGGCAGCCTGGCAAGGACTTCCCAATGTTAGCACCTCCCTCCGTGCGCAGGCTCCCTGGGCACACCTGGATCCCGGCGGCAGGACCGAGCCACGAGCCCCGTGGGCAGGTGGAGGCAAAGGCAGGTGGCACAAATCCAGGTGGCTCCGGGTGCCAGGGCTTCCACACCGGGCTGGTCCCAAGGCAGAACTTACTCTGAGTAGTTGTCGCCCGCATTCCACGCCCCCTCCATCCTCTGGGATGCAGGGAATTCATCCCAAAGGGCATTGAAAAGCAGGAGCAGCAGCAGGGCAGGTGGGCTCCTTCCCCATCAGCCCCTCAAAATCCATTTCCATCCCCCGCTGCTGCCATCCCCTGTCCCCTGCTCCTGCCAGGGATCAGCTCGGCTCTGTAGGACCAGGAGATCCAGGAGATCTCCGGGGTGGGGGGGTCTGAGAGCTCAGGGAGCTTTGCTGTGGTTATTTTTAGGCCCAGCCGTGCTCCCGATTCAGCCGAGCTCGTTCGGATGGAGGGGGAAGGCACTCGGAACGACAACTGCAATTGACACTTGGGATGTTTGTCCCTCCTGGGGAGCTCAGCCCACCCCCGGCCGAGCCGGCTCGGAAAGTCCGCTGCCTCATGGGAATTAAGGGCTAAATCCTTGTGGGATCAGTGCCTGCCGTGAGGAGGGGAAGAGGGGGACAGCAGCGGGGACAAACACGTGTTCTTGATAAAGCAGAACCTCACTGGGGAGCTCTGCTGGCCCCACAGAGGAGGGGTCACAGCCCTTCGCCCATGACACCACCCCAGGAGAGGCTGAACCTTTTCAAGCCCCCTCCCCAGGCATCACTTCTCTCCTGGGAACAGCTCCAAAACCCACTGGAGAGTAAAAATAAGCCGAGATGCTGAGAGATTGGAGGTCCCCCCGAAGGAAAAGCTCTTCCTGAAGGAGCAGGGCTGCTCCAGCCAGCAGCCCCCCACCCAAACCACGAGCACCCAGTTCACACCCACACCCCCCGCAAGGAGAACCCCAAAATTGCTCTTTCCAGGCTCCCAGCCCGCGGTTGCCACGGCAACTGCACCATCACCCCGGGAGCCGTCGCTTAGCAACTCCCAGGCTCCAAATCCTCCATCCCGCACCTCGCCAGGAGAGGAGAACCCCCAAACCGGGGCGAAACTGCCCCGAAACGGCGGCGACGCACAAAAATAACGGGGCGCTTGAGGCAGCCGTGGGGTGCGGGAGGAACGGGGCCCGGGCGGCCCCGCGGAGGCCGCGGCGGGAGGCGGTGCGGGAGAAACGGGGCCCCGAGCGGGGCTGCAGCACGGCCGGGGCCGGGGGATGCGGCGGGCGGGGGGCACCCGGACCGGCTGCCGGGAGCACCCGGATCGGGGGTGCGGGGCAGCGTGAAGAGCTCGGGGAGCACCAGGAGCGGGTGCGGGAGTTCGGGGAGGGAGCGGGGAGCAGCCGGGTCGGGGCTGCGGGGAATTACAAGGGGTCTCGGGGGTGCTCGGAGCATCCGGATCGGGGGTGCGGGGCAGCGCAAAGGGATCGCGGAGCACCGGGAGCGGGTGCGGGGCATCGCAGAGGAGCTGGGGAGGATCCGGAGCGGGTGCGGGCATTGCAGGGGGTCTCAGGGGGGTTCCGAGCACCCGAATCGGGGCTNGCGGGTAGGACTGGGAGGGGGTGCGGGGCATCGCAAGGAGGTTGGGGGGGAGCCAGGCCAGGCGTGCGGGGCATCACGAGGAGGTTGGGGGTGCTCGCAGCACCCAGATCAGGGGTGCGGGATATCGCAAGGAGACTGAGGAGGATCTAGGCCGGGGCTGTGGGGCATGGCAAGGAGTCTCAGGAGAGCTCGGAGCACCCGATCGGGGCTGCGGGGCACCGCGAGGAGCTTGGGGGTGCTCGGAGCACCTGGATCGGGGGTGCGGGGCAGTGCGAGGCGGACGGGAAGCACCGGGAGGGGGTGCGGGACACGGCGAGGGGACCGGAAAGCATCGGGAGCCGCTGTGGGGCATCG
>WEKY01036060.1:26532-38513 GCA_013390045.1 Picathartes gymnocephalus
GCCCTGCCCCTAATTCTCCCTGCAGGGGACTCTGCTGTGCCCCTCCAATGTCGCCTTGCAGGCGACCCCATCCTGCCCCTAAACCTCCCTCTCAGGGGGCTCTGTTGTGCCCCCAGTTCTGCCTTGGGACCCCCATCCTGCCCCTAAACCCGTCCCATACAGAGAGCTCCACCCTGGCCCTCAATCCTGCCCTGCAGTCCCACCCTGCATGGATCCCTACCCCCCTCTGTGTGAGACCCCCAGCCTGCCCCTGTCCTCCACGGGGGGGTGACACCCTCATCCCCCTCCCCACATCTCACCTCTACTCTTCCTCTGCATCCGACCCCCCTCCCGTGCCCCCCAGCCCTAATCTGGGGAAGGGGTGCACCCTCTCCTGCATCCCTCTGAGCACCTTCCCCTCTCCCCAAATTTCAGGGGGGTGCCAGCTCCCACGTGTGGTGCAGGAGACCCCTCACAAGCCCCACAGCCACCCCCAAACCCTCGCAGGGCTTCCCCCCGCGGGGGAGCGAAGCTGCTCCATCCCTCCGTGCCCTCCAAGCACAGGCCACACGCTGCGGTGCTGCCTTTTTACCGTTCTCTACAGGGCTTATTGCAGCCCCCTCCTCACTCACAGGGCAGCCCCCCCTAAATCGGAACCCTCAGGGCGTAAAAAAAACCTCCGAGTCATCTTTGCAGCGCGGCTGCCGGGAAGGCGCCGGGCACGGCCGGCCCCGCTGCTCTGACCCCGTGCATCCGCATCATGTGATCCTCGCCATCCCTTCCCGAGGCTCTCGGCCGCCTTCCCTCGCCATCCCCGCCGCTGAGCTCGGCCCCCTGCACGGCCTGGTCCCCTCCCGCTCGGATCGGGCCGGCCGTGCTGAGGCTGAGAGCCGCAGCCAGCGGCGGCACAGCCCGGCCTCGCCCCGCACAGCCCCGCCGCGCCCCCCGCCTCACCGAACTCGCAGCACGGGGATCTGTCTCTCCATAGCAGAAGGAGATGGAGCCGCTAATTTGGGGAGGGGAAAGCCCTTCTTTCGAGGCGGCAAGAAGCAGCTCCCGGCGCTGCCGCGGTGCCCGCACCGCGACCGGGAGCCGGCGGCGGAGCTGGCGAATCCCTGCCCCGGGAGCTGCGAGCAGCCGAGCCGCAGAGCCTGGAGCTTTCTGCTTCTTGGAGTGGGTCACGGGGAAGGAACACGTAAAGCTTGTTTGCCAGCCGCATGATTTGGCTTATTTGCTCTCTTGTAGCAGGTGCTTAATTGTGGCAGGAAGGGTTCCCGGCAGCTCTCCGGGCAGCCAAATTCCCGCCTGGCCCTCTCGCAGCCAGGCAAAACAAAAGCACGATTGTCACTCGCAGGCGAAACGCTCCGGCTGCGGAGCTCGCACGGGCCTCCTTCCCGGGAGAAAGGGTTTCCCGGGAGGAGAGAGCCGGCGGATGGAGGCACAGGGGTGGGCAGGGGGTCGGGAGCAGCGGTGCAGGGCGTGGGTGCTGCTCACAGCCCCTCCGCGGGACGAGGAACAAAAGGCTCAGCTGACTGTTCCCCAGCGAGCCCACGCTGTGGCACGGCTTGGAATGGCACAGCACGGAATGGCACAGCTGCCCGATGACATCGCCCCTCCCTCGGCACCGCCGTCTCCAGCAGGGCTCTAATTAAAAGGCCTTTTTCTCCCCACTCCCATCTCTCTAATTTAAGCCTCTTGAACCTGTCCCCAAGGAATTCCATCTGTCCGGCTCCATGATCACTTTTGCTCCTAGGCAAAGAGCTCCACAGCCGGGGCGGAGCTCTGGGGGTCACACCAAGCACCCCTTTTGACCCCACGGCATCTCCTCCCTGCATCTCCCACTCCCCAGCCAGGAATGAAGGAGCCCTCGGGATATCCGAGTTATGAGCGGGCATGGCTCCAGCCCCAGTAAAATTTATGACTTTCCAGTCTAATGCCAGGGGTGTTTCCACCCCTCCCAGGTGCTGCCAGGACCTTGCCCAGCCTCGCTGGGGGCAGGATGCAGCAATCCAAATCCAAACCCATTTTCTTTACTCTCCTTGGAGCAGCAAATGCTCTGCAACCGCTGCAGCTTCCCCACCTCTGCCCCCCAAATCCAGCATCATTCACCTTGCAGGGGGCTGAAAGGCTGCCACAGACCAAGGCAATGCATCCCTCGCTGGAAAAAGCAGATTTGGGATGGGGAGACACCCCAAAAATCCCAGACAACCCCAGACCACACATTCCCAAAGCCTCCAGCACCAGGACCCTGCCTTTGCCTTGCTCTGCTGGGGGTTTTCCGCCTCATCCATGGGGAACGGAGGCGTTGCTGTGGCGTGTGTGGGATGGGAGCAAAGAGCAAAGTCCATGGAGAAAGTGGCCGGAGGAAAAGCGCCAGGAAGGAGCAGGAGGTGGGACAGTACTTACAGGCTGTGAGCCATGGCTGTCATCTTCCCGGCGGGGCTGCCCTTCCCCGGGCTGTCCATCGCTTTCTCTTGGCAGGCTCTGCAAGGAGAGGGCACAGGGGCTCTGTGAGGACACCCCAGACACGGACTCACATCCTGAAGCCGCCCCTTCCCCATGCTCGGTGTCACCCCCCGACCCTGGGGCCGGGAAGGTTTTGGGAAGGCGAGTCCTGGGCTGACCAAGCAGTGTCCTGGTGTGGGGGCAGAGCTGTCCCTTGTGTCCCCACTGTCCCCTCTCTCTGCCAGCTGTGCCCTCCTCATGCCACCCTACAAAGCAGCCAAAACAGATCAAACACCCACAGACCTGTCCCCTGCTGCACAGTGACAGCCTCCCCTCAGCCCCAGCGAGGCTCTCCCAGCTCCCACCCCCTCTCCAAGCACCTCACCCTGGGCTAGGAGCCTTCCCTGTGGATCTGAGCCCCCTGGGCAGTGCCCGGCTCCCGAGGTGGCCACCGGGGCACCGAGTCCCCTGGCATGGTGGCTTTGTCCAAGGCTCTGGAGCGAGGCAGGGCACGGCGCTGTCCCTCCTTCCCCGTCACTGCCTCCTGCACACGTCAGGAGCAGAGTCCAGCCTGGGATTTGCTCCTGGCAAAGCCAGCAGAGCCCTGGCTCCTGGCAGGGAGTGGGTTCCAGGCACATCCTGAGGTGCTGGATCCATCCATGGATTCACCAGAAAGAGCAAGAAGGGTCACCCCTCCATTTTGGTGCTCTGAACATCCTAAATCCTGCAGCTTTCCTTCTTGGAGGATGCTACAAGGGGTCTCCTTGCTCGGGACAGCTGCTCCAAACACCCCCATGGGCCCCCCAACCCCATCAGCAGCCAGGGAGGGAGAGGGCAGCTCCGAAAAAATGGGATTTAGAGGCTCAATATCCAACTGGAGCCGGGAGAAATCTTCAACCAGAACTTTGCAAAAATGGCAAAACCCATTGATGGGGGAACAGCGGGGACAAAGGGACTCATTGGGATGTGCCACCACACTGGTGGGCAGCAGAGCCCAGGAAGCAGCTGACACCTGAAGGAAAGGTCTAAAACAAGCAAAAAAAGGACATTTTTGCACCTTCCATCTCCTCTCCTGCCAAAGCAACAGGGGCTGTGTGCGAGCAGGGAGTTTGGGGGGCTCTGGAAATTCCCTGCATGCAGGAATTCTCTGCCCCAGCCGGATCCCACCTCCCAGCCCTGCAATCAGCCACCTGACACCCCTGCGGGTGACAGCTCAGCCATCGAGACGGCTGCAGAACTCCAGGGATTCATCACTTAGCTTATAAATATTTAAACCCAGAAGGAGCCGTGTACTCCTGTACAACACAGCTCCTTACACAAGCCCAGCATCCCTCTGCCCCTGCGCTGAGCTCATGAACGTTTGGGGCTCTCCAGACGGATCTTTCCCAGCTAAAAACACCAAATCAGGGCGAAATTCAAGGTCTTGATCCATCCGTGCAGGATTTCTGCACTCCCCAGCTGGGATATATTGGATTTACCACCCCGAGGGGTGCAGAAAGCGCTGCTGGCATGGAATAACAGCCGAGGCTGCGCTTCCAGCTGCTTGTCCCTGACACCCCGGGCAGGTTTTGGGGGGCACGGCCGGCCCCACACCCCGGGAAAGGCTGCAGCTGCAGCCTGGAGCGCTGACAGGCTCCCGCCGGCTGTTCCCGGCAGGATTCACAGCTTCGTACAGCATTAAGAGCTGCTGACGCCTCGTGAAAAAACTGTGAAAAGCTTCTATTTTGGGGAAAGTTCCTCTTGTAACGGTGCATCCTGTGGCTCCTCTGTTTCCCTTTTTCTCCTGGTTTCTCTTGCTACGGAGAGCAGTGCAGAAAATAGGAGGATAATGTTGCCAACCAGCCTGGGCTCCTCGTCAGAAAAGGAAAATTACCCTCCAAGCCACCCCCAGCCAAGGAATTCATTCTCATGCCGCACCTGGGTGGGGGCCTGAGGAGAGAAGGGAGGAAGTGGGACCCTCCTGGGTTCCTGGGTCTGGCTGCAGTCAGAACCCAGCATGGAGCATGGGGGGGCGCTTGGTGGGGGGTTGAATATTTTCTAATGAGGGAAATTCGCTGGTTTTGCTTGGTTTAGACCTTTCCCACTGATGTCAGAGCTTTCCTGTACTCTCCTCCCCAGTCTGCTCCCAACCAGTGTGGTGGCACCCACCGTGCCATCGTCTCCCTTTGTCCCCACTGTTCCCCCATTAAAAAATACGGATAAAACCTCAAAGAACCAGGAGTCTGTCTCCAAGCAACTGTCTCCAAGTAGGGATGGAGAGAGGAGAAGGAGAAGCAGCAGCGTTGAGTGGGGAGAAAACTTCTGGAGATCCCAGCGGGGAGAAGGAGGGAGGGAACAGCAGGAAAAGAGGGACACGGAGGGTGACAGCACTGGGAGCAGGAGCCCCAGGGCAGAGGATCTCCTTCTTTCCTCATCCTGGCCCGCGGGGGAGCGGCCGTGCCTCCGCCCTGGCTTGTGAAACGGCTCCCGGGGCCCCAGAGCCACTTCCTACCCCAAGGGCGAAGGAAGCGGCAGCAGCGCTGCCTCCCCCGCTGCCCCGCGGGGCGCTCGGGCAGGAAGGTGACGCCGCGTTCGGGAGCTGCAGGGCTGCGCCGATATCCTGCCCGGAGCCACCGACAGCCCTGACGGAAACAGCGAGCAGCGCCCGGGGAGAGTCGCCGGGTTTATCTGCGCTGCTCCCGTGGCAGAGCGGGGCGGAATTCCAGGCTGGAAAAACTCTTTGCCCGCACATCTCGGTGTCTCCTCACACGTGGCTCTGCCTGAGCAGCCTCCTCTCTGCCCTGAGGGCCACCAAGGCACCCCACAGGTCCCACACCCCTGTTCGCTACAGCTCCAAGGGGTCGTGAGGGAGCGAGGAGCTGCGGGTGCCACCGAGGGCCTGCATCGCCCCTGGGCGCTGGGAACAACCTCGGGATCCTGGGGCGGGATCCAGCCCCGCTCCAGAGCGGCTGCATCGCCCCTGGGCGCTGGGAACAACCTCGGGATCCTGGGGCGGGATCCAACCCCGCTCCAGAGGGGCTGCATCGCCCCTGGGCGCTGGGAACAACCTCGGGATCCTGGGGCGGGATCCAACCCCGCTCCCGAGGGGCTGCATCGCCCCTGGGCGCTGGGAACAACCTCGGGATCCTGGGGCGGGATCCAGCCCCGCTCCCGAGGGGCTGCATCGCCCCTGGGCGCTGGGAACAACCTCGGGATCCTGGGGCGGGATCCAGCCCCGCTCCCGCACAGTCCCCCCCATTTCCCAACCTTCTCAGCCTTTACATCCCCCCACAACTTCCTGGCGGAGAAACCCTCACCCTCTCCGTGCCCCATCGCCACTCCCTGGCAAGTCCCTGAGAGAAGAAGGGGGATCATTTGCTCCGGGCGTGGTTACCTGAGCTCTCTGTCCCTCGCCGCCTTCCCTTTCCAGGTGCGAACTGGCCCGGACAGGCAGCACCCATTTTTATACGCTCGCCCATGTGATCCAAACAAATGCCCTAGGGATGAGTTTTTGCACTGACACAACTAAAGGGGCTGGGACTAAAAAACCTGTCGGACCACAATCCCAGCTCAACGGACAGGAATTTTCCACTCGGAGCCGTTCAGGCCGGCTCTGGGTGCGCCGGCACGCGCCGGGGCCCGCGTCTCCCTGCTCCCCCGAAAATCCCATTTCCCTGCGCTTCCAAAGTCTTTCAGACTCATCCCTAAATTCTTCCTCTACTGCAGCTGGAGAAAATGAACCATGGGATGTTTCCACGACGGAGGAAGGGATGGATGGGAAGTGTGAAGGAATAAGTTTGAGGCACTGATTGCATCCAAATTCTGCCAATCTTTTATTATTATTCCCGTGATCTGTGCAAAAACAAAACAAAAACCCCAAAAAACCAAAAAACATAGCAGAGGATGCCAGCCAGGGTGAGAAATGGGGAGGAATTCTTTTCTCCTGCAAAAGGAAACTCCCTGCAGCCTCGAGGCCTGGGAATGGCATTTCTGCACGAGTTGGAATGTGACTTTGGGAGCCGCCCAGCCTGAGGGTCCTGCACTGGGATGTTCCTCAGGGCTGCAGGGAAGGAAGGCAGGTCCCAGGTGAGTCCGAGAGCCCAGGAATGCCCGGGATGGGAATGGAAAAGAGAGGGTGAGCTCTGGATGGGTGAGTCAATGGGAACAGAGGCAGCGGGGAAACGGCCACGGGAAGGAGCCACGGGCGTGAGTCAGTGGGATCAGCTGGTGACTCCGTGGGAAAGGAGGGAGGCGATGGGATAATGGGCAGCGCGGTGGGATAATTGATGGGCAGCGCGGTGGGATAATGGGCAGCGCGGTGGGATGATGGGCAGTGCGGTGGGATGATGGGCAGCGCGGTGGGATGATGGGCAGCGCGGTGGGATAATTGATGGGCAGCAGGAGGCAGGAGGAGCCCCTTGAACGCGCTCGGCTCGGGCCATTCCCCTCGGAGCAGCGCCGGAGAGCGCTGGCAGCGGGTGCCGCTGGAGCTGATGCCCACGGATTTGATAAGAGCAGGAACGTGCAGCTCGGCACACACGGGGCCAGCCCAGCCCTCACCTCCTCCCCGAGGCGCTGCGGTGCCCCGGGCACCGAGCGGGGCTGGCGGCGGGGCTCGCTTACACCCCCAGGCTGTTCTGTCCACACTGCAGACACAGCCCTTTGCTCCGGCCCGCGTTAGGGACGGAACTCAGAGGGATTTTTCTGCCTAATATTGTGGCAGGTACTAAAAGGTGCGTGTTTTGCGGGGTCACAGAGCAAGGGAAACGTTCCCCGCCCGTAGCAAGGGTGGGTTTGCAGCCGCTTTGCCCGGTGCGTCTTGCAGCATCTGCAAATGGTCCGAATCTCGCCCAAACTGCTCCAAAATGATCCGCCTGGGGGGATCTGAGCCCTCGCTGGCTCCAGGCTCAGCCCTGCCGAGGCTCTGGGGCTCGCCCTGGGACTGGCGATACTGGTGCTGGAAAGAGGGTGATCTGGTGGAAAGGGGGGACCTGACCAGCTGTGTTGGGGGTCCCAGGCTGTTTTCTGTCACTTTGAAGCTGGACTTTTGTTGGGGTGTAAAGATAGCGGCTCTGTGACCCTGCTGGTGTGAGGAGCTGTAAATCGGGGAAATTCTGGGCTCCCCTTCAGAGTCAGAGTGCCAAGGGCTGAGAAAAAACACCGGGGCAGGGAGGAAGCTGGAAAATGTTCTGGAAAAGATGCGCGTGCTGAAGGGTTCCCCCCAAATGTGGGAAGTGCCCTCACCCCTTCCAGTTTGGGGGGACTGTGGGGCTTTCAGGGGGCTCAGGGCTTCCCAGGAAAGCACCACCGCTGGGACTCAGCTGTGAGCTCGTTAAAGCTCTACCAGCCCCGGCTGCAAACCAGTTAAACCCATTTAGGGAAGGGTTAAGCCAGTTCAGTGCCATTTGGGAGTCTATTGATGCAAAGGTTAATCTGCTGTAAGTGCATCAACATCGGGGATTTGAACCAATTTAACCGGTCCAGCTCCAGGTTTTCCCTGGAGGATTCAGGGAAGGGTCCAGCCCGTGCTCCCCTTCATCCCAGGCTGCGGAGAGCCTTGGGAAGAGGGAGAAAATAAACCCAGGACTGAAGGGAAGAACCTCATGCAGGCTGAATCTGGAAGGCTGCTATTTATAGCCCATCCCTGCCCAGGCGGGTCTCGGTGCCCAGCTGGCACAGGGGAGCTGCAGGGTGGGCACTGGGACCCTCCCAGTCCATCCCAGACCGCCGGGACGGCTCGTGGGACCCGGCTGAGCCCGAGCTGAGTCAGAGCAGAGGATGCTCCTTGCTCAGCCCAGCTCCTCATTATCCCGCTGCCCCAGGGCTTTCCCACGAGCCTCATCCAGCCCGGCCGTGGGACCTGGAAGAGGTGTTTGTTTATTTTTTGCTGTCATCCCTGAAGGGCTGTAATCACAATTAGAGCATCCACGAGGCACGGGGCAGAGATTCATCTCCTTCCCAAGGCCGCAGTGCCCAGGAGAGTGCGAGGGAAAGAAGGAAAAGGTGGAAATGCTTCCATCAGCCGGTGCCTGCGCCCACACAGCATCCCCGGGGAGCACGGCGAGGTTGGCAGAGGTCACACCTGAGTGTTTCTCAATGCTTTCCCTCCACGCTGCAGTCGCGTGTCGGTGTTGCAGCAATTCCCGGTGGCTTTTCCCGTCTCCAGGAGCCGGGAGTGGGCAGTGCTTAATGCAGGAATTCGAGCCAGGGATTTACAGAGACGCTCAGCAGCTCCCCGGTGGGGCTCAGCGCTGTGGGAAGGGAGGCATGGGAACGGGATTGGATCGGGCAGCACTCGGAGAGCAGCGGGCTGGGCTGGGGCTGTGCCAGCAGCGCCGCGATCGGGAGCTGCCAGGCTGCAGAGCCGCTGCCGGAGGAGCAGCGGCTCCCGCGCCGCTCTGCGCTGCCTTGTGACTGCGAAATGAAGGTGCTTAATATAGGCCGAGTGAAAACATTCTGCCCAAAATAGCAGCCCTGGCCCAGAATGCGCCGCGGCCCCGGCAGGAGCAGTCACACGGTGCCCGCCGTGGCAGCAGCGCCGTGCCAGGTGTGCCGTGCCAGGTTGTGCCGTGCCAGGTTGTGCCGTGCCAGGTGTGCCGGGCAGCGCCGCACCGCCCGCCCCAGCTCCCGCCCGGCCCCAAGGTCACCTCCCCCGGGCCGCCGCTCCCCCCGACCCTCCCCGGACGTGCCAGGGATTGGCATTGGCATTGGCATTGGCATTGGATGCGGGGGTGGGTGGTCGTATCCCCAAATCCTGTGATCCCACGGGTGCTGCGGTCTGGGTGCGATGGATTGGGATGGGATGGGAATGGAATGGAATGGAATGGAATGGAATGGAATGGAATGGAATGGAATGGAATGGAATGGAATGGAATGGAATGGAATGGGGATGGGGATGGGATGGGGATGGGATTGGATGGGGACGGGGATGGGATAGGGATGGGATAATTCCTGCTCGTGCTGCTGCTGGAGCTGAGGTTTGGGATGGGAAGGAGCAGCTCTGGGGGCTGCTGCCAGGCTCGGGGGGCTCACTCAGGTGTGCTTTTTCCTGGAAAATATCAGATATTCCTTGTGTCCTGATGGCTCCTGGAATACCCAGCTGAGTCAGAGGCAGTGGGGGTGGTGCCAGGGGAGGTTTTGGGGGTCGCAGCTGCCCCGGGGCTGCTCTGGCGCTGGGTTTTTGCTGCACTGGCAGCTCCTCCTCTTGGGATCCAGCACAGGAGCCGAGGCACCGCCAACTCCAAAGGCAAAAAGCATCGTGGATCCCTTCCCTGCTCGCACAGATTCCAGCTCAGAGGGAATCCAACCCCCCTTTTCGGGGCTCTGACCCGTCCCCTGCGGTCACTCGTGCCCTCCCAGCGCCGCTGGTGACAGGGATTAACCCGGCTTGGCCAGGCACAGCTGCCGGCCAGGAAAATGGGGCAGGAGGGGGTGAGGGTTCAGCTCTGGAGCTCGGGCAGGTCTAAAAGGGAAAAGCCAGAAATCCTCCCCTGCTAATCTCAGACCGCACCAGGGATCTGCATTCGGTGTTTAAAGCGCTGCTGCTCCAGCCTGCGGCTCGCAGGAGCGTTTGGGGGAGAAAAATTCAACCCCCGCCCTCCGGATTTTGCCCCCGAATCTTATTAATGCTGGAGAGACCCAAAAATCCAGGCTCAGCTATTGACCTCGGGCCTTTTACCACGTGGGGTCTTTAACCCCTGAGCCCAGCGCAGCTCCAGACAGACCCAGGGGAACTCCCGAGCCCCAGAAATCCGTCACATCCCTGAAATCCACTTAGAAATCCCCCAGGGAGCAGAGCCAGCCCCGCAGGTCGGTTCAGATGCAAATTTATGGCGTGTCCTGGGCCGAGAGGGGTTTTTGATTCACAAAGCTCTCTCGCCCAGGGGCTCGGCCGGGGCAAGGTGAAGGCGACCTTGCGGCTGCTGGTTGGAGCAGGGACTCCAGGGAAGGAGGGGAACGCGAGGACAGCCCGCGGAGAAGGGAGATAAGAGGCACAGCCAGGCCAGGGCACGGCTGGAGCTGCTGAACGGGGACAGAGGATGTGGGTTTTGCTTCCTTTTCTCATCGATGTGGAATTAAAGGGCTGGAAAACGGGCTTTCTGCAAGGCCGAAATTGAGGGAATTCCCCGGGCCACCGAGGCTCTGCCAAGTCCGTGGCTTTGTGCTGCCTTGCTGGTGGCTATCAGCAGTGTAAATACATTTTTTTTTAGCGATTTTTCAGCCTGTGGGAGTTGGTTTTTTGGAGTTCCTCAGGTGCTTTGCTCACTGGACACTGGGGGAAGCTGAGGAAATATTCAGATTTCTTCCCAAATCAGAGGAAAATGCTGGATTATTGAAGGAAGAGCTGGGCTGGCCTGTTGCTTGTGGGTCTTGCTGGGAGCGCAGGGAGCATTTTTATTGTTCAGAAATACTCTTGCTCCTGAAAAGCAGAATAAATCCTTCTTTTCCAGAGCTTTGTCTTGCTGGAGAGGAAGGAGTCAAGTTCTTAATGGCTTCAGTGGTGACTTAAAATTTCGTCCAGCCTGAAACGGGGAGAAAAAAAAAAAACCCCACGGCTTCCTGTGCCATTCACCCCTGAGGCCACTGCACGAAACGGGATGGGAGCAAGCTGAAAATCCCAAGAAAATGGCAAAAAATGGCCCAAAATGGCAAAAAAAAAGCCAAAAATGGCCCTTTTTGTGGAGCAGGGAGGTGAACGAAAGCCCGCGGTGAGCGCTGGTTTATCTCGGTTTCACATCGACAGGAAGCCGGCTCGGAGGGGAAGTTCCAAACAATGCTGTTCTGGGAAGCCAAAAACAAGATTTTAATGAAGTTTTAGAGTGTAACTCCGCTCGGGAAGCGACTGCTCCGCGTTAAATAAACAAAGAGCTGGAGGCGGTGCACGTGGCGGGGAGCTCTGAGAGCTCCTCGCTCTCAGCTGATGGTCATGGGGAACTTCGAAAAAATTCTATTTTTGCCCGCCCTGGATCCTAAAGCTCCCCGGAGAATATCTGGGCCCCTTGGCAGCGAGGGGAGAGTGCCCAGGTGGGATTTGCTGGGGGTTTTTTGCCTCCTCTGCCCCCTTCTTTGCCCTCTCAAAGCCCCATTTGTGGCCTCACAGCTCAGCCCGGGTGGAACTTGGCTCCCAGCTCCGGCAATTTGGCTTTCACAGGTGCTTTTGTTGCTGTTAAAACAAGCCCCAGACTTCTCCCTCCCTTCAGGTGGCTGCCTTTTATTCAGAGCTTTTTCGTCTCTGATATCAACAGGGAAATCATTTCCTCACCTACATCTCGGTTTTGCCAACTCTGAGAGGGTTTTTTAGCAGCTTCTGGAGCGGTTACTGGGGATACAAACTCAAAATATATTTATTTTTGTATCTCTATTTAAATATCTGCTCCCGAATGAGTTGATGTTGGGACTGCAGTAATTTTATTCCATCGATTCCCTCATTGGATTAATTAAATTAATCTTGTGCTGGCTATTTTGAAAGCTTTCCTTTTTTTCCCCTCTCTAGAATATTGGGAAATATTCCTCACGGAAACCGGGAGAGCTGAGGGGTTTTAAACAGCTTTTCAATCACGTTTTTGCCAAAAAAAAAA
>WEKY01036060.1:55043-65234 GCA_013390045.1 Picathartes gymnocephalus
CTCCAGAGTTTTTCCAGGGTTTGGGAATGCTGGAGGCAGCCATGCTTCCCGCAGCGCCGGGAATTCCCTCGCAAAACAAATACGTGGTGAGTGGGAAGAGGAGGGTGGGGAGGGGCAGCGCTGCTGAGGCCCCCGAAATTCTGACCCCAAAAATGCTGAGCCGCAAAAAAATCCTGCTGCAGACCCCTAAGATGCTGAGCCCCCCAAAAGCCGAGTCCCCTGTGCTGCTGAGCCCCCCGAAATTCTGCACCCCCCCCCAGGATGCCGCAGCCCTGCAAAATGCTGCATCCCCAAAAAATGCTGTGGACCCCTCCAAATTCTGCAGTCCCCTAAAATGCTGCAGCCTCCCAAATGCTGCAGAACCCCAAAATCCTGAGCCCCCCAAACTGCTGCATCCCAACAAAGTGCTGTAGCTCCCCAAAATTCTGCAGCCCCCCACGATCCTGCAGCCCCCTTGTCCCACTGAGTCCTCCAAAATTCTGCAGACCCCAAGGTGCTGCAGCCCCCTGAGGTTGTTTCAGCCCCCAAAATGCTGCAATCCCTTAGGATGCTGCAGCCCCCAAAACGCTGCAGCCCCCAAAACGCTGCAGCCCCCTAAGATGGTGCCCAGCCCCTTCCCCAGCACTCACAGCCCAGAAGGGAGAAGAACGGCAGAGCCAGGATGACCCTGAGGTGTGAGCGCCCACCAAATTTGCAAAATCAGAGGGGTTTTTTTTTCCAATAAAACTGTTAAATTCCTGCCTGGACCCGGCTGTTTTGGGGGGATAATCCTGGATGGGAGCGGGGGGCACAGGCTGGGCCCCGGGGTCAGGATTGAGTTGCCGCTCGAGGCTTTGCCCTGGTTTGTCGTGCAGCTGCCGGACCTCGTCCTGTCCTCGCTGCTCCCGGGAGTTCTCCCTCCTCGTGCAGGGACAGGTCAGGAGCAGCCGAGGGATTTGCCAGATTTCTTCCAGCTGGAGTGAGAAGCCTGGGAATTTGGGTGGAGATCTGGCCGTGAGGGAGGAGCAGGGCTCCTGGTGGCTGGGGACAGGAGCAGTTGGGCTGCTTGACCTTTCCCGGGATATCCACGGGATCAGCTGGTCCAGGAGAGGCCGCTGGCAGAGGGGGAGACCCTGCAGTTGCCACCTGGCACCTTTCCCTTTGGAAAGTCAAGGAATATTTGGAAGACAGGACTTTTGTTACCTTTTGGTCTTCTCATGTTGGAAAGTCTCTGCGGGGACAGAGGAGAGATGTGCAAAGCCACTCTGGCCCCTGCGGTGACCACAGCCTTCACACCTGTGGTTTTCCCAGCAAAATCCAGTATTTGGGAGAGGGAAACCTGCAGCTTTAAGAGAGGGAGGATTCCTGTGGGATGCCACCCATGTCCCACCCAGGCACCCAGATATTAAAGCCCAACAGAGGCCGTCTTTCCGGGAAAATCCTTTTTAAAGCATTTAATCGCCTGTATCCAGGGGAGGAATTGCACTCCAAGGGCTGCTTTTCCCAAGGGCCTGAAGCCATGAGGCAGAGCTGTGGCCAGGGTAAGCCTCTGGCCCCTCTTTGCACACCTCAGCATACAAAAATCCTCCTCCACGAGGGCAAGCGTGCAATTAGAACCCCACCACACGCACGCACAGACCCGTGGCAGCCTCCAAACAGTGAATTAAACGAGGATGAAAGGCAAACGCCAGCTCCGGCAAAACCTTAGGAAAGGAGCCATCAGTTCTCCACAGCGTCCTGGGATTTTCAAACCACGCCAATGGAATTTGGCCGCTTCATTTCATTCACTGTCAATCAGCGTCGCTGCTACTGATGCTTCCTCCTCTTTTTAGATCCCCCATTTCTTTTGGCGATGCCCAGAGCGCAGTTGTATCCCAGCCAGGCAGCCCTCATCACCAAGCGATTAAATCAGCGGGAAAAAAACCAGGAGAGACGTCTCTTCTCAGACATAATAGTAAAAAGGGGGCGGCAGGGACGGGGAGGGGGGCGACGGCTCCGGGTCTATTTCTGCTCTGATACGTCCTGGTGCCGCCGGAGCCTTCCCCGAGTGCAGGGCTGTGCCGGCCATCACCGGAGATCACCGGAGATCACCGGCCATCACCGGGTGCAGGTGGCAAAGGGGGCTGTGCAGGGAAGGCTCCTGCACCGAGCTGGGTTTTCCCAGTGTCCCAAAAGCCCCGGTCCCAGGGGTTGGTGCTGGTTTGGGGCTGGGTCCTGCCGCAGCCGTGCCGGGTTCCTGCGGGTGTTGCTGCGTGGAGGGGTTGGGGTGTTGGGGAATGTGGGCATCACACCTGGGCCTGAGCACTCTGGCATCCGAGGGTCCTGATCCCTGAGCACTCTGGCATCCGAGGATCCTGATCCCTGAATATCCTGACCGCTGAACATCCTGACCCCCGAATACCTCCATCCTTGAGCATCTTGATACTTGGGTATCCTGATCCCTGAGCATCCTGATCCATGAATATCCTGATCCCTGAGTATCCCAGGCTCTGAGTATCCTGACCCTGTAGCATCCCAACCCCCTGAGCATCTCAGACCCTGAACATCCCAGCCTTTGAATACCCTCACCCCTGAGAATCCTGGTCCCTGAACACTCTGACATCCAAGGGTCCTAATCCCTGAGCATCTTGATCCTTGAGTATCCTGATCCCTGAGCACCTCTGCCTCTGAGCATCCCAGCCTCCAGGCATCCCAACCCCTGAGCATCTCAGACCCTGAACATCCCGGCTTCCAAATATCCCCACCCCTGAGCATCCCGGTCCCTGTGCATTCCAACATCCAAGGATGCTGACCTCTGAGCATCCCAGGTTCCAAGCATCCCATCCTCTGAGCATCTCATCCTCACCCCCGGGCATTCTGATCCCTGAGCTTCCCAAACCCCCAAGCATTCCAGACGGAGCATCCCAGGCTCCAAGTGTCCCATCCTCTGAGCATCTCATCCTCACCCCCGGGCATTCTGATCCCTGAGCTTCCCAAACCCCCAAGCATTCCAGACGGAGCATCCCGATTTCAGAGCATCCCGAGTCTGGAGCACCCCATCCCCCACACATCCCATCCTCTGAGCACTCCAGCCTTTGGGAATCCTGCTCCCTGAGCATTCTGACCCTTGAACATTCCAATCCCGGAGCATCCTGGCCTCCAAGAATCCTGACCCCTGATCATCCCAGCCTCCAATCATCCCAGCCTCCAATCATCTCAGCCTCTGAGCATCCCGACCTCTGAGCACCCTGACTCCCAAGCATTCCATCCTCCAAATCCCCCAGCTTTTGGACATCCTGCCCCTGCAGCGTCCAGCCTCCAAACATCCCTGTCCCCGAGTATCCTAGCCCCGTGCCGGCCCCAAGGTCAGCTTCCTCCCAGCCTCTAAAATCGAGTGCTTCAATAACAGGCTGTAAAGGGACCATGGAGAGATGGGGGAAATAATTGTGTGATCCAGGGTTGTCGGTTCACCACGTGTTTCCTGCCTTGGATTTGGCCATTGCCAGGATAAAACTGAGCGATGGGGGCTGCCTTAATGAAAATGCCTGTCCCTGGGAAACACCAGTGTGACCATTCTAACCCTGTTGCGTCCCAGTGTTCCTGATCTCTTTTTCCCTGCAGGAATCTGCAGCAGCAGCGTGATCCTGGCTTTGTGTGTGTCAGTCCTGGGCTGTTGGGAGCTGCTTTTATTTATTTTATGGTCGTTTTTATTTCTTTTTAAGGATTTTATGTTTAACCATAGAGATATAGGGAATCCCACCCTGCTCATCACATCCCTGGGGTGGCTCCAGCCACTGCCACCACACCTGGCTCTGTCCCAAGTGGCAAAGTTGGGCTCAGATCCCAGCTTTTCCCACAGGAGACAAAACCCCTTGGGGTGGGAATCCAAAACTTGCCATCCCAGAGGACCAGCCACAAGTGGCTGCACATCCAGGCTGGGGAGTGAGGCCTCTGGGGGATTGTTTGTTTGGGAAAGAGGATCAGAAATAAGCCGTGGAGTGCTGGCATGGCCAGGGCTGGGCCAGCCAGTGCTTTTTCATTCCAGAAATGTCACTGAGTCACGAATGACTCATGATTATAATGGGAGACATTTCCAACCCGCTGCATGACTCGGAGACGTCTTCCAGGGATATTAGAGCTGTTTGTAAAGTCCAGGCCTTGCCCTGGCACTGTCCCTCCCTCCCTGGCTGCTTTGTGTCCCCTCCCCTTGGCCAAGGTGACAGCCCAGCGTGCGGTGGCAGCTGGGACGTGCCTGAGGATGCTCATCCGTGTCCCGTGGGATCGGGGGGACGTTCTGCGGGATCAGGGGGATGCATTAACGCTCCCCATCAGGTGACAGGTGTCTATTAAAGTGACTCCCATCACCGCTGCCTCCAGCCTGCCCTTGACCCGGGGCTGGCCCAGCAGACAGCTCCGTGTCACACGTGACCTCCGTGGGTGACCTCAGTGCCGAGGTGGCCGCAGCTCCCGGGATTTTGGCTGCCAGAGGCGGGGGGGATCTGTGTCTGAGCATCATCTGGGTTCACTCTGCCGCCATTCCTTCCTCTTCCCGCACAGGGAAATTGTCCTTCCCACTCCTGGGGTGGCAGGGAGGGGACAGGTTTGGCGAGGTGTCCCCCCTCACGGACACAGCGGCACCCTCGGAGATCCCTCAGCACCTCCTCTTCCCACGGCTCACCTCGTCCCAATTAATTCAGCAGGGTTGGTAGCAATGAAACGAGGGAGGCGTTTGATCCAGTCAGACCAGTTCGGGGCTCTGGGGTGACCAGTGTGGGTCGGTGCCGGCGCCGTTGCCGGCGCGATGCCGCGAGCCGGGCTCGGGGAGCCGCGCGCTTCCCTCCTCGCTGGAAACACTTTCTCACCAAATAGCATTAAATATTCCTGAGCTGTGAACATCTTGGACTGATTTTATTTTCCATAAATAAACTTGTTGGAAGATATTTGGAGATGGGCCTAAGCTGCAGAGCTTGGACTGGCTCCCAAATCTCGCTGCTGTTTGGGCTCGAGGGGTTGGTTCAGGATTGTTTCGAGCTTTATTTCGGTTTCGAGGGGTTGGGATGAAGGAGGTGCCCTCAAACAGGACCCTCTCAGTGCTTTCCCAGAATCTCTGATCCCCTCAAATGATGCTGATGGCAGGAGAGGGGATCACAGGTGTCCCCTCCCCTCCAGACAAGGCTGTGGGGTTGTATCTATAGGGGCTGGGCATTTTGGAAGCAGCATTTCCAGTGGGGTCAGCTGGATTCTTCCAGAGGTACCAAATCCCAATTTTTTTGGACTGGGACCGTGGATACTCCATGTTTTAGGCACTGTGGGGTTTTGGGGTGCAAATCTTTCCTCGTCACACAGACAAGGTGCCCCTTGCCCCGCTGGAGAAGCCTCCAGCTTATCCCAGCGTCTTGCTGTAATTCCTTTGCTTTCCAGATTGGACAAAGAAAAGACGGAAAAGAAAGATAAAAAAAAAAAACCCAAAAAAACCAAAACCACACAAAAACACCCAAACAATGATGTTTATTTATTTTCCAACGGGGAAACAAAGTGGGAGAGCTGCAAGGACGTGTTTGCAAACCTGCTCCTGGCACGGCGCATCCAGAGGAGGCCGGATCCGGATCCGCGGGGCAGGGACGTTTGATTCCCTTCCTTTCCCGGCAGGGCCGAGCGTTTCCCTGCGCCTGATTAACAGTGACAAGGACAGGATTGCTCTTTTGGTGAGCGCACATGCTCCCAAACCGCCGGCCGTCCCTCGGCCTCGCTTTCCCTTCTTCTCCCTCGATGCCCAGGTTTATTCCAGGGCGGGGGGGGGAAGAGGAGCCTAATCCGCCCCACAAGCTCTGCCACGTCCTCGTTAATTTGGCCATGTCTGCCTCGGTCGCCTTAGGGAAGCGTCACATTTTTAACGAGGCTCCGGGGGGGCCGTCGGGGCGACAGCTTCGTTTTGACAGCTGAGGTGGGAAAGGTGCAGCGTCAGGGATTGCGGGGCCGCGCCGGGGGCTGCGCTAGGCAGCTCCACACCGGGAATTTCCTCTCGGCTTCCTTTCACCCGCGACGAGGCCGCTGCTCCCGAGTTTCCCGGGGGTTTAACGCTGAGGTGGGCACAGGGCAGGAGTCAAGAGGTGCTGTTGGTTTTTCACAGTTCCGTGGGATTGTCACTTGAATCCCAGCCGGAGGCACTCCCAAGCCTTTAGGAGAACCCCAGGATTTGGCCCCATGGCTCAGGACCAGCTGCCCTGATCAATTCTGGCCAATTCTGCTTTTTTCCCACATGTTATTCCTAAATTCAGAGGTTTTGTAGTGAAAACTCATGGCAAGGTCTTATTTCCAAAGAATATTGTGAATATATCTATATTCCAAATAATCTTACATAAATTACGTATATTCCCAATTGATATTTAATATATATTAAGTATATTCCCAATATATTATATATAATATGTATATCCCCAATATATTATATATAATATGTGTATCCCCAATATATTGTACGTAATATTTAGCTTCCCGATATATTACATATAATACAGCTTTCCTCTATATTTATTTTATATTCCACATATTTAATGCTATATCTGGCACTGCATCCCTGAGCGTTTTTGTGCTCAGGGCAAGGATCCGTGGCTTTTCTGTGTAAGGCCAGCAGCTGATCCGTAGGGATCTCGCTCCATCCTGGGAGCTCTTCTAACCATTCTAATGCAAATGTGCATTAGCTGATAATCAGAATGTTGAGTGGATTATTTCACCCCCAGACGAGCTGCTGCAAGGCACATTTCTTTTTTTTTTTTTTCCCTTTTAATATATTAAACCAAAAGAAAAAAAAATTCGAACCAACCAACCCTGCCACAAAGAAACCCACTTTGGGATTAGGATTGATCCCCAGGGATCTGGGCAGGAAGCAGGATCTCTCTTTTTCCCCTCTCAAGGCCATAAATAAATGAAGACCCACGACCTGGTGACACCCTCTAACAGCTTTATGGCGTGTGCACCATAATTGCATCAGCAAACATTTGTGTTGTAATTAAAGCCAGGAGCCACCAAACCATGAGAAATCAATTAAAAGCCATCCTGGCTGTGGGAGAAGCATCCCCATCCCTCTGCCTGTCCTGCTAAGATGCTGCTTCATCCTTTTCTCCCCTCAAAAAAAATCCCACAGGAGGGGTTGATCCCCCTTAAATGGGGTTTTTTCCTTTCCAGTCTCCTGGGTGCTGGAGCATCCCTGCCCTGTGGTGTCACAGCCTCACTGCCAGGGTTGATGTTGGTGGATTTTGGGAGCGGAGGGCTTGCCCTGGTGCTGCAGGATGGGGAGAAGAGGCAGCATCCCGATGTCCACGTGGGATGTGAGGTTTTTTTTTTGGGATCAGCCAAGGCTCAGCTCCTGCCAGGAGCAAATAGAAATGGACATTTTTTTCCAGCAGGGTTTGGATTTTGGGGTATAAAGAGGGAAGGGAGGTCAGCCCTTAGGAAGGAGACCCTGCTGTGAGATCTCATTAAAAAATGTTTAGGGATAGTGGGAGAAATCTACACCCATCTAGCCCCAGAAAGGGCTTTGGGGTTTTTGGGGTTTGGGTATAAACAGGGAAGGGCCATCCCACTGTGGGAATTCATGGAATGCAGCTGCTGCCTCTGCTCCAACCCCTCAGCATCTTCCCCAAACCCCCTCTCACACCAGGAGCAGCTTTAGCCTTGATCCCTTACCCCAAATACCGGGATTTGGCTGGAAGCTGCCATCCCCCCCCATCCTGCTCCAACCGCGGGACACTTGACCCACGGAGACACCGCTCCCCCCGTGCTCTGGGAGCTCGGGAAAAGGAGCTGAATCCACCAAAACAAACCCTTTCCCCGCACGTGCGGCTGCTTCCCCCGGGAGAGGCTGAAAGAGAGACTGACGCGCATGTGACAGATGTTAATCGCATCATTTAATGCACTCCTGGAAGGCACTTGGATGCAGGGATGGGGAGGAAGAGGAGAATAGACTATTGTCTCCCGTTTCCGGCAGCACCCCCAGGGAATGGATAACCCCGGGATGCGCAGCTCTCCCGGGGTTTGATGGGGAGGTTGGGATGGCAGCGCGGAATTTCGGGAGTTTTCTGGTGCATCCGCGGTGAAGGCGCCCGTTTTGATACAAAGGAATGATTTAAAAAAATGTGTAAAAATTATTTTTTTTTGGAGGGGGAGTGAAAGTGGAGAGGAGGAAAAAACGATGGTGGAATCACATCTGATCCACACCCTGGAGCGAAGATGGATACAGGAGAGGGAAAAATAGGGATGGAGGGATCACACCTGATCCACACCTGAGCATCCTTGGAGCAAGCAGGGAATACAGGAGAGGGGGAAATAGGGGTGGTGGGATCCTGTCTGATCCACAGCCTGGACCTAACAGGGGATAGGGGAGAGGGGTGGATAGGGATGGAGGGATCACACCTGATCCACACCTGAGCATCCCTGGAGCAAAGAGGGAATACAGGAAAGGGGGAAATAGGGATGGAAGGATCACACCTGATCCACACCTGAGCATCCCTGGAGCAAAGAGGGAATACAGGAAAGGGGGAAATAGGGATGGAAGGATCACACCTGATCCACACCTGAGCATCCCTGGAGCAAGCAGGGAATACAGAGGGGGAAATAAGGATCACATCTGATCCACACCTTAACATCCCTTTAGCAAGCACAGGATACAGGAAAGGGGGAAATAGGGATGGAAGGATCACACCTGATCCACACCTGAGCATCACTGGAGCAAACAGGGAATACAGGAGAGGGGAAATATGGATCGCACCTGATCCACACCTGAGCATCCCTGTAGAGAATGAGGGACACAAGAGGGAAAATCGTGGTGGAGGGGTCATTCCTGATCCACACCTGAGCACCCCTGGAGCAAACACCTCCTGCTCGGCCCGGGGAAGGATGAAACCCCATCCAACATCCATCGTGGGTGGGTCGGAGAGGGGATATCTACCGGCGGCAGGGAATTGCATTTCTAAGGCAGAAGCAGCATCCCATGGGCTGCTTCCCTGATTGAATTCCCCCTGGGTGACCCGGGAAGGTAATTGAGGCGCGGGGGAGCCGGGCCAGATGGCACCCCCTGGAAGTCAGCACCTTGAGGCGAGCTGGCTCGGAGGTGCCTAAAAGTAACCAACTTATTGCCTAATAGATTTCTCAGTCATGAATTCCCCGTGCTCCATCTGCCCCCCAATCAGAGCAATTACGGATTTAAATGGAGCTGGAATCCGTGGTGCAGAAAATGCCCATTTTAGCGGGAGATTGGCCAGAGGTGAGGGACCTGTAACACCCCTGGTAATGAAAGCTCTTCACAGCTTGCCGTGTTCCACCCGGGAATAATTGCTGCAGCCTGTGATACGGATCCGGCTGCGTTAATGATGCCCTGTTCCTTTTCACAGGACTCATTTCAGCTTTCCCCCCCTTTTTTTTTTTTNAACACTTTTTTTTTTTTTTTTTTTTTTTTTTCTCCTTCCCCGGGATTTCAAAGCGCCGAGGCATCGTGGGAATTAAGGCATTAACGCGGCCGTTGTGGCGCTCGGGGTATTTCCAAATGGTATTCCCGGGATCGATTAACGAAGTGCCGGGGATGGGGAGCCTCGGGAAAGGGTGGCTGGAGGGGACTGGAGCGTGACACGGGTGTCATCTCTCTGTCCATCCCATGCGGAATTTATTCGCCGTGACAGGATGGATTTATCAGAACAAAACATACATCAGGAATTAAAAAATAATCATAATAAAAAGATTTTTTTGGGTTGGAAATAAAACTCCCATTAACTTCCAAATGAAAACCACATCCAAGGGAGACAGTTGGCTTCTCCTCTGAGTTTATTATTAAATATTTTACCAGGGAGGGAAGTTCTGAGCTGAGCGTCTTTTCCCTCCTGTTCCTGGCAGGAGCAGTTTGTCTGGAGGGAGGGTGAGCACTTGGTTGTTTTCCCGAAGCTCTTTCTGGGGGTAGATGGGTGTAGATTTCTCCCATTATTCCCAGATTTAAACAGCTTTTAAATGAGATCTCAAGGCAGGGTCCTATTCCTAAGTAATACTGGGAGTATATCTGTACATCCAATATATCGCTATCTATCTGGAATATAGTCTATATTTCCATGTAGAACTGATATAAATATATATATGGATTTTAGAGAATATATAGAGAATGTATGTAGAATATAGCTGTATTTCCATATAGAAGATATACAAATTCATCTGGAAATATATATATAAATATTCCAATGTGCATATTCT